>VYXC01010727.1:422523-621740 GCA_013397175.1 Platysteira castanea | reverse complement strand
AAAGTCCAGTGGTGGTTGTGTGGCTCTTGTGCTCTGGGGCTCCAGTGGAAAAACCCCTGCTCTGCTGTTCCAAAACCCCAGGCTATATCCAGGTGGGAATGCTCGGCTCCTTCCCCCTGGGCGGAGCATCTCACAATGGGGTGGTGAGTCATGAGGCAAGGCCTTGATGGGCCCATTAACAGGAGACAGTCCAGACAGAGGAGACAAGGAGCATTGCTACACCTGCTTTCAACAGCTCATGACGATGGTAATAGAATACACTGTAACCCAGGACAACATTATGCCTAACTCAAGTGCCAGCTTCACTGAAATTTTTGAAATCTGAACAACCACTGGACCTCCAGACTGTGCTAACGAATGTTTTACAGAAAATACAAAAGTAAATTTCAGGTCTATTGGCTTGTGCCAATTCTAGTAGTTTACTTTTAAAACTTAAAAATAAAAATACATGTCCTAGTTTTCCTACTGTAGTAATATAGCTAATATAACCTTACCCAAGAGGATGCTGAGATTTAATAAACTGAAGTGTTCCCAGCTCTATTGGAATAAAATACCAAAATAATTTTGCTTATTCTGTTTTTATTTTATACAAAATGTCATATTTAAAATCTATTTTTTTCTTTTCTATTTTTAGTAAAAATAAATCCTAAATGTCACTGTTAATGCCATTGTTAAAATTTATCCTTAAGGGCTTTTAGACATAAATAGCAATGATAACAATTGTCTTTTTTTGGAGCAGTTTGAATTTCAGGCCACAGTATGGCATATTTTCTGAAAGTTATGTTTTTATGTCATTGCTGCTTATGTGTCTGAAAGCATATCTGTAAGTGCAAAAGAGAGCTGTGACTCTTTTCTTCTTTAATAATGGCTGTATCATGTTTGCATAAATTGTAGTAGTTCTTGGCTGGATTGCAGAATGCTTCCTTTTATGAGAAGTCTCATCTCCAGCTCGTAGGCCACCTCTCTTCATCCCCCCAGAGAGTAAAAGTAGCATCATGAAGGAATTTGGGATTCTTGTTTGTCCTTAAGTAGCCATACCTATGTAATTGGTGATGTGAAATATACTCTGCCCATTCCCATCTTTCTTTCTGCTACTCCGTCACTGGTTTCTTAATTATATGGAATGCTAAAGTGAATTCTTGACTGTGTGCAGTGATAGCTCTGCTTATATGATTCTATGATTCGTTTGGTATTTACTTTTTAATTTAGCCTTCAGTGCAGCCAAGAAGAAGGTGACTGCAGAAGCATTCCCTTTTAAAGTGAATGCTGGAATTAATTGAAGTTAATTGAAGTTGATGAATTTTATTTATTTATTTTATTTATTTAATATTTATTTTATTAATTAATTGAAGTTGATGAATTTTTATGCTTGAGATTATATTCTGTTATCTAGCAATGAAATAAGGGGGGAAACAGTACCTCATAGGAAAACCAAACCAAAAAACTGGAGGCCGTAAATGTCAGGATTGACTGCACAGTGTGTTGAGCACCCAGCAAAGGCTGGGCACAGCACTGGGGACTGGAATATGCGTCCATCCAGAGGGAGAGTGGCTGCATTTTACTTGGAGTTTTGGCAATGCCCTCTGCAGTGTCCTAGGTGATCCTCTGCTAAATGAGCATCTCCCATCTGAACCCAGCTTTCTCCACAGTCAGATGTAAGCAGGCAGAATACTTCCCCTGAAAAGGACTTAACCCCTCTAGGACCCCTCTAGACCTAGTAGGGAATATATGATATATATTCAAAAAATGAGATTAAACTGTGTATTTGCACATATGTGCGAGCTCGTGTGCTGTCATTCCATTTCTCTTCTTTTGTTTTTAAAAATATTTTGGACAAAAAGCCCAAATAATTATTTTAAGAAAATAAAATTTTTAAGTCCTCCTGCTAGTCAAATCCAGCTGAAACATGGCCTGTTGAAATGGGCAAAGAGAGTCCCAGAGTAAAATGACACAGTGTCTCACTGTGGGAAACGTGTCTGGCTGCCCATAGTCACCAATAACTGCAGGAGAATCTGAAGAACTCAAGCTGCTCAGGGAAAAGGAAGAAAAATTAGTGTTTGTTATATCAATTAAACCCAAAGGGCAAATGTCATAATAAAAGAGTCTAGAGTTCTAAGCTTTTTTTGAGTTTGATTTTGAAAGACAAAGAAATCCCAATCTGATCTTAAGAATGACATTTATTTATTTTAAATGAATAATAATGATACAAGACTGCTCTCTTCTTCGGAGTCGCGTTTTCAACTCCTGGAGTCCTGCCCTGAGACTCCTTGGTGTCCATTAGCAGATCCATTTTCTACCCTTGAACTATGTATTCTTATCAAAATGTTAATTCTTCCAAGCTTTTCAAAAAACACCCCAGTACACTGTGTATTTTATATGCCAAATTATTCCACTTTAATGGAAAAAGAACAGAAATGTTAAGGAATTCGTGTGTATCTGAGTTGTGCACATCAATCTTCTAAGGCGGCACATAACAAAGGTCAGAAATAGCCTAGCGCTGTGTTTTGTGTAGCTCATCATTCTATGAGAAAATGTGCCCAAGTTCCTCCTAAAACATTGTTTTCAAGCATGGTTACTACTGAATATATTTCTAAATGACAAGGTTTATTTGTCTGTATTTTGATATGTTTAGGGGAAACTCAGGCTGACAGTTAGAGGAGGCAGGAAGAGGGAACCACAACAAGTTCCACCCAAACACAAAATGTCATCTCTTCCCTAGCTAAGATACAGAAGCATCCTGATGAAAAAAAGAGCAGACATTTAAAAGTTTCTGACATGTGTCACAGATGCAGCCATTGAGCCACTGTTCCTGATGTAGCTCGAAATGACAGCATCCAAGCCATTGGAACTGGCTGCAGGACATTCAAAGTTTGGTGTGTGTCGCATTTAATCCTTGTCATAGCACATCTCGAGAATAAAAAAGACAAATGGACACAGGCAGTAGTAATAGTTCAAAAAACTTAAAATAAAGCTTCGCAGTCTAATTGATATTATCAAGCTGTGCTAACATTTACCAGCCACCAAGTAGACAGACAGGAGGTCAGCACCCTTTTTTCTGCAATTTTCCCCCAAGTCAGAAGGATAAGTCTTTCAAGCTTTCGCTAAGGGTGACCGAAATACGTGAACTGTTTATTCAGAAATAGCACTGACTTGCCAAAGATACTCCTTAATAATCAAAACATATAAAGACAGAGAGGCTTCAACCACCGATGAAGCAACTTGTCATGCATGACCCATGTTATTTATTTACACTAGCTTAGGATCAAGCCAATGTTGGTGATTATTGTACCAAGGAGCTGATAATTTATTGACTGTACCACCACTGGATATTTAACATCCTTGTAAAGTTGAGGTGCAGGCAGCATAAAATAACATCATTCTTTTGGAGTTATCATGTAGGCATCCTCTTTCAAATAGTGTGTCTTTTAATGCTGGCCAGAAAAAGTTTGCGTACATGAAATTGATTGTCGGCAGTGGCTCAGGGTCTGCAGCACAGATCAGTTGAATCAAGAGCTTCCCATCTAGGTTTCCAGAGAATTTATAGTCAGCAGCCCCATTAGCTTGTCATTGATTGCAGTGGATCAGTGCCTGCTCCTCATCTAACTTCCAGTTTAACATAGGGGATACTTTTTCATTTAGCAGCCTGGGAGGTGAATAGAGAAGATTCAATTTAAGCATTTTCCAAATACAATCAGCCTCTGATAATGTGAATCCCCTGGCAAGTTGAAGTTGAAAAAAAAAAAAAATCTTTTGTATTAAAAAGTCAGTGGTACCTACAGGCTATTGGACTGGTTTCTACTTAAATCTTTTGGCTACCTAGGCATGGTGATAAATCAAGGATGATTTTAACAGTCCTTCCTTCTGTATGCTAAGAAAGGATCGAAACATCCACAACATTATGATAGTGGAAGAGAAGATTCAATGAAGGAATGTGTTTAATGTACACATTCTTTTGTACAGTTTCATTAGAGTATTGACAGAGATATTTGTTACCACCCATTTTGCCATCCCATTGTTGCAAAGGAATGTTGTATTGTTTTGTTGTCTAAAGTTCAAAAAACGTATTTTAAACAGTATTTTTACTTTTTATCTTTATCTCCAACTGCAGAGCCAAAAGCTTGAAAACATTGTAAAAAAACCCCATATATTGGTGTAGTTCTACTTAGGTCAGAAATACAAAAAAAAAAAGTATCCAGAAAGACCCTTACCTTTTTTCCTCTACCCTAAAGCAAAGGTTTGGGAAAAATTAAGTTAGTGTGCTGAGACCTGGATTCTGACTGTGTCGAGGTTCTCCCTTTGAAAATACTGACATTCAGATGTGGTTGGCTTGGTTGCTCCTGTAAGAAAAAGATGGTCACAATTGAACATCTGCATTTCACATGATTTCATATGCCTTGGCTATGTTCATGAGATGTTCACCAGTGAACCCCTTCCTGTGTGTCTGCATTGAAGGATGGTGAAGTCCCCAGTACGGCGAGACAGCTGCAGCAGGAGCTGCTGTTGCTGAGAGGCAGAGAAGGCAGTGCTGGCTTGCCCACAGAGACTTTCTGTGTCGGGCTGAGTTCCCCACAGTGCTACAAGTGAAGGGAAGGAAACAGGTAAATTGCAGCTTCCATGGTACATGGACTCACCCCCAAAATTCTTCTCCTGAAAGACCTGCAGGTAGAGACCTGTAGGGATAGCAGAGCAAAATCCGTCTCATTCTAATGTTACCTCACAGAGGAAATAAGCCTTGTCTGACTAACAGCAGAAATGTAAATCAATACTGTTCTGTGACAGGTCAAGTTGCATCTTGAGAGGCAAACCACATCCCTTTGTCCCCATTTACAGTGGCACAAGGTGGTTCTGTTGCTGGCAGAGCATGACATCTGAAATTGTTTTGCTGAGGCTGTGGACCATTTCTGTGTTGTGAAGATTGATGCACAAAAGACTTCAAATGGAAGAGTGTGCAAGCTGAGATGGTAGATTCTTTGCTCTTTTTGGGGACGCTGTACAGTCCTTCTACCATGATGTGACTGTACATCTACCTCCTGCAATAAAAGCTTTTGCATGTATTATGTTCCTTCACAAACAGTGAAATAAATTATAAAGGATCAGAAAATTAGTAAGAAGAAAGGTATAGAGGGAAAAAGGCATGGGCAATGCCTCATTCTTTTACAGTAATTACAGTGATGAAGAGTATTAAAGGGTAGAAAAATATTTTTTTAAAACAGTTTTTATAATATATAAATGGCTATAGTTGGCAATCTTTATGTGTTTAATGATCTTTGGTAGTGTTTTCCACAGGGTAGAGTTAAGATTGTCACAAAAAGACCATTCCTGAGTTTCTTTCTTCACTGCGCATCATCTTCCTGTTGAAGACAGGACGTAGTTATTCTTGTCCTCTCTGACATGTGAGCTACCATCTCAAAGAAACTGGAGTCAGGTGCAGAAGAGAGACTCTCCATTCAAACTATAGTGTTGGATTCCATCCCCTCATTTTTGTGTCATTGCAGAACATGTTTGCGGACTCATCAGTAATGTAAGTTCATCATTTCTCTCTGCAAATGAAACTCAGTTTTCTGCCAGATAGTTTCAGAGGATTTATGTAAGCTAGGGATTTCCCATTTGCCTTAATGGGAGTTACCCCACACTGTACAATAGATTAGTGGCGCAGCAAAGGAAGATAAGTCAAAAGACCCCTAGAGAGCAATGCTGATTTTAAATATTTCCCTTCTGCTGTAGTAACTTCCATAGCATCCTATTATGAAATGCCTGTTTGAGCTAATTTCCTGCATTGTAAAATAAAGCCATAATTATCATTATTAAGTGTAATTAACTGTACATATGATCACCGTGAAGAATAGAAAAAGACAAAGATAGCATGAAAACACTCTAATATCATAATTACTGGTTCATTTGTATTGTCCTTGTTAACTGTGCATCCGCTGAATAATTTGATTTCGTGTCTTGAGCTGTGATGCACTTTGCTTATCCTATGCTGATTTTAAAGGCTTAATCTTTTCTAGGAATATTTTTTATCATCAATGCATGGGAAAGAATGAAAACAAACCAACCTTTGGGCCACTCCATAATGTTCACCATTTCCTAGACTTGTATTTTCTAGTAATTTTTTTTTAATGACTTCATGTATTTAATCTGCAGAGTCAAGTCTTCCAGTGGTAAATGTAGTCCAACAGAGATTCAGCTGGAAAACAATCTTTGCTAGGGAAGAGGAAGGAAAACAATCTTGTGCTATGCAGCAGTAAGTCCCAACATTGTTGAACAGATTCTGTAGGTTAATGGAGCAGCCTGAACTGCAGGTGCTGAGTGGAGTTACTAATTTTAGTCATCTCTTGAGGACTCTTGGTACCACTTTTGGTTGTTTGACTAGTAAAAAGAAATAGAGTTACAAAGTTCTTGTGGTCTTCAAAGTATCAGCCTTAGAAAAAACCTTTCATATTTGCATCTCATATGTTAAGATGGGCCAAAGCTTGAAAGATTTCCTAAAATTGGATAAAATGGACGGGATCTTTTCTTCTTTTGGGAATTAAGCTTTTTTTGTAGACTTTTTAAAAAAGAGTCTAAGTTCAATGATTTTTTTGGGGAATTGAACTAATTAATAAAAAAAATCAGGATTTGGCACTTTTGTAGGAATGTCACAGACTTAATGGGATTATTGACCAGGGAATGGGTTTTCAGGACCCCACCACAGTCTGGTTGTGCAAAGGAATTAATTTAAAGTGTCTCTGAAATGAAACCACTATAATGATTTCTGAGATCTGCCCCTTGTCCTGGTCAGGTGCTTGTTTTTTTCCTGCAGCAGTATTATAGCAGCATCACTTGCAGTATTTTCTGCTTAAGTCAGAATATCACCAATTCCCAAAAGAATCACGTTTTCAGTTTCCCTTAACATCTAGTAGTGACATAGCTGAGGTTTGGGGTGGGGTGTTTTTAATTATTTATTTCTATAACAGTCAGTCACTCTGGTAAAGGAAAGGAACAGTTAGGGAAAGATTTCAGTGAGGAACATCTGGAGGGGCACTAGTGGAAAATTTACCAGTGAATGGGTAGCAATTTACTGTGATGATGGACTTTTTCCTGTACTCTCTCACAGAGGCTGGTTACCTTTTTTAATATAATAAAGGATGAAATAGTTAAATACATCACAGCTTTGCCAATAATAGGTGTTGGTGTATCAGTCTAACTGGCACTCAGACTGCCCAGGTTATTGATTTTACTGTCTAATGGCTGAAAGAGATGTTATCTTGATTAATTAGAAGTCAAAACCAAATGCATCTTGCTTCTGTTAGATCTCCCGGCATTTGTTTTCTTTTTTTTTCTCCCTTGCCAGTGTTGTTGTACATGTACCTTTAAAATGTTTTAAACTAAAAAGCTATCAAGGTCAGCAGTATACAAGCCCTAGCAACTTTATTTCAGCTGTCAAGGAGTCCTTAAAGCATGCACTGCTTTTGGTGCTGGAAGGTACCCTTTTAAAGTGTAAGGCTATTCATTTAACCTCAACAAATTAAAATCCAGTAGGCTATTATTCTTAGTGCTCCTGAAGTAACTTATCACCTCATTATGTTATTGTGCAGAAATGCTGACATGCTAAGTATTACTTTATATATTTACTGATGGTTTTACAGGAAAACATATTTTTCTCTTTTGGAGTATTTAGTGTTCTGCAAACATGTTTAGTGTTTAATGTGAATAAGTGCTAGAAAGACCACTGCAACATTGGAACATAAAAAAGTAGGCAATTTTCTATCAGCTACTCTGAATTATGATCAGCAAGATGATAGAAAAAATGATAGATGGTAGGGGGGAAAAAAAGTCTAGGGTTAGTCAGCAATAACAAAACGTGGAGAGTTATAATATATTGTATTAATAATCACTTCCTGGTGGTTTACATGCTCTCAGAATGCCAAGTACTAAGGAAAAATGAATCTTCCTGCATTTATAAACAATTTACATCTCACAGGGTGAGATTTGAGTAAAATTCAAGCAAACAAGTAGTTGTTTGATTTAACTTGTTTTGTGTTTTGTATGATCACAATCTAGACCTAAAATTACCTCACAAAGTATGCAAAAATAGAATATCTTGCACATTTCTGAATTAAAGTGAAATTAACATGTTTACTTATCAAAACTTTCCCAGAGATTTTGTTGTCACAATTGGTCTGATTCTGCAAATTTTGCAAAAATTATAGAATCACAGAATCAGGAAATGTTTTGGGTTAGAACCGACTTTAAAGAACACTCAATTCCACTGTCAGTATCACTGACAAAGGTATTAAACATCACCAATCCCAATACCCCTAAGGAATGCCACACATCCTTGGTCTCCACTTCAACATGGAGCTGTTGACCACAACTTTTTCATTCCTTATTCACCTAGGGGTCTGTCCATCAAATCCATGTCTCTCCAAACACAGATGTTGAGCAGGATAGTGTCAAATATTTTGCACAAATCCAGGTAGATGACGTCTGTTGCTTTTCCCTTGTTCACCAATGCTTCAACCCCACTGCAGAAGACCATCAGCATTGTCAGGCACAATTTGCCCTTTGTGAAGCCCTGTGGGCTGTCACCCTATTTCCTATGTGCCTCAGCATAGTTTCCAGGAGGATCTGCTCCACGATCTGGCTGGGCAAGACTGACTAGCCTATAGTTCCATGGGTCTTGTTTTCTCAAAATATCAGGGACACATTCCATATCTATTTAAAATTCTGTGAATCCCATGGATGCAGTAGCTTTCTGTTCAAAAGTGTGTAATGTGTTACAGAAAACCACAAAGCACTGACTCAAATATTGCTGCATCATCTACTGAGCAGATGGCTTACATATCTTCGTTTCTTCTTACTTGCTCAATAACATTTTAGCATACAGTTAATCTGTTTATCAGGTCTCAATTCTCTCCTTTAGGCTTTGTTGTCATGAAAGTGTCTAAAGAAAGATGACCTACAGCACTGCAGAATTTATAGGTGTGGAGTGGTTTAAGTAACCAATTTGTAAAGCTTCAGACTCAATTTATCTGTTGTTTTTCCCATGGAATTTACCTAGAAAAAGTGTAAAAGGCACAAGACTTAAGTACAACCTCCACTTTGCTTGTCTACTTGGTGTTCACAAAGAAACAACCCTACCAGGAGCCTGTTCAGTCTAAGAAATAGACTGCAGGTGTTTTCTGAAATGAGGACATAAAAGGAAAGAATGTAAATCAAGGCAGCCCCATGGTCATTTTAATTGGCATTCTTGCCATTTTTTCAGGTCCGTGCAACTTCCTACTGTGCTGTTGCGTGAAATGAGAAGTTACCACAGCAATTGCAATGTCCTTGGCCGTTTTTAACTATAGACCTGCTGAAATACAGACCTCAGTTTTATTTAGTTGAAATTCATAGTACAATTCCAGTAAATTTAGTGCTGCTGATAGCTGTCAGATTGAGTGCATTGGATGGCAGGCTTAGATAGTGGGAAGATTAGCTATCTTAGAGTTTCATCTAGGTGGAGGTGTAATTCAGTATGTGGGTTTTATTTGGAGACCCCCTGTGAGGGGGGGCCTGTTAGTGCTAGTGGTAATGCTGAACCTTGTTCTGAAAAAGCTAGACTGAATTCACTCTATATCATCTGTACATAGTGTATCTATGGTACATACATGGTTGTTTCCATTCAGAAGAGTCATTGGCTTCTTGCCCTCTTACCAGCCCACACATCCATTTTGAATTCTTCAACAAAGAGCTGGACCAGAGGGCAAATCAATAGGTACTGAGGAGTGCATACCAAGGCTAGTATTGTGATCATCCTCATTTTTACTACTCTGGCCTCTAGGTAAACAGGACCCAAATCTGGTAAAAATTGTCACAGTGTAGATGTTCTAGGGTCTAATCTTGGGGGGAAAAACCAAGCAAACTAACCCAGAGATGCTTAAATGCCCTATGGTTGCAAAGAAAATAGTGAAAAAAATATAATATGTATTTATACATATATAATATTGAAAAATGGAAAAAAGGAACAGACTTCGGGTTATGTGGTGCAGAAGAGTTTCAACCAGCTCACATAATGCCCCAATGGCACCACGGCCCTGAACAAGTGAGCATCCAGGGTGCCTGGATGCTTTAACATGATCCTGTGCTCTGATGGTAGTGACAGTGTTGTGTTGAACTAAGTCCTTTCTTCTCCTCCAGCATTTCCCCTCATTTCCAAGATGTCTTTTCCCTCACAGCAGTGCTCCCTATTTCCTTGTTCCAAAGGAACTTTTTTTCTGGGCAATGTCACCCTTCATTTTTGGAATAAAGGGAAATAAAAGCTGTAAATTATTGATTCTGGAAGTTTACATGAGGGAAATACAAAGTCTTTCTTCTGAGCCTTGGAGTGGCTGTCAGAGCCCTGCTGCTAAGAAGGGCCCAGCTAATGCAGTCAGGTTTGCTCCATCTGCCTGGGCTTTGAGTGACAGCTATGGCCCAGTGCACATCCACTGGAAACTAGCATCAGGGAATGACATACAGTTTGATAACATAAGATGCTTAGGTTTTTTGGCTCAAGTGAGATGTTCAGAGCTAATAGCCCTGTGAGCAGAGTTTCAGCTGTGATCTGTACCTTGAGATATTGGTTGTGTCTGGCTCAGGAAAAAGGGGAAAGAATGAAAGCTTATTTCTAGAAAGGTTTCCGATGAGCAGCATTTGTCATTGAAGGGGAAGATGGGTATAATTAGCTTGTCAGTCTAGTTTGGGCTGAGCTGGCTTTCTGTGGTAAGAAAGATGGACTAACTGCCAGAAGAGCTGACAGGCAGTCGATAATGCAGCAATTAATGTCATAAATAATTCTGGAACCAATTATATCAAAATGGACTCCAAGCTTTAAAAAGGAACAGAATTCCCTTATTCTTCCTGCTAACAGCAAGAAGCAGCTTTCATTTTTCTCTATAATTACTTTTCATTGTATATAGCAATAAAGTAGGGCTTTTCTGTCCATATTTAAAACTTGTCTTTCTTGCCTTCCCCCACCTCCTAAACACTCTTTACCCCATAGGACGAGGTTGTTACAGCAGATCTGCACTGAGGTGAATGTATAATCTTTTCACATGGCTGTTACATGATAATTTCTGCTGCACCTAAATGACTAAGAGCCAAGTTTTCTCAAATGTCATGGGCAATGACAGCAGAAAGTACTAAACAATGGCATTTGGAAATAAAGACATTTGTGAAATAAATTGATTTGTCTTATTATTTTAAAGGTTGCTCTGACTTGCTTACACTGAACTTATTGATTTTTTTTTCTCCCCTCTCTCTGTACAGTTACAGCTGTGGAATCTGAGCCAAGCTATTCCCTTTATGCTGCAAACACAATTCAGAACAGCCCTGTGAGTTAATGGGCATTCCCTTACAAAAGACACCAAGTTACAAACACTCTCTAGAGTGATATTTTCCTTAGCTGTTTCTCCATGTGCTCTAATACAGATGTGGACAGCACAAAGCCTGTACTGGCAAAACCCCCACAGTACTGCTTTTGCTAATGGTCTTTCTGTAGTCTAGTCCTCTCTTTTTTTAAAAAAATGGACTATAGAAGTAGTAAATTACTGTAGCATTCGTTCACAGCTTTGTTCAGCGCCTGACAAATGTTTCCAACTTTTCAACTATGGTGGCATTTACTCCTGGGAGGTTGGGGGAAAACAGTTCATGAAGTTCCCACTGTTTTAAAACCAGAAACATCTGTTGGTGTCACATGCAGTTTGTTGGCTGGGTCCAGGAATAAAGAAATCCTGCAGCTGATCAGCTCTCTCCTTAGCAGTAGGTGTCAGTATGGTGAGTGGTAATTACAACAGAGAGTTTTAGAGGACACATGATAATTAGAACAGCTAACAAAAACATAAACACTGACATTTACCATACTTAAAACCAGAAATGTTGTCTGCTGTGTCTGTACATTGTTTCAGACCATGACAATAGAGCCATAATTAGTTCAATCGAGCTTTTAAGGAACAACGACTTTCAGATTTTGGACACACAGCTCAGTGTTTTAGCAGGAAGAATGGCAGAAAGAGGGGGAGTGATGTGTGGTGTGCAAAGCCCAAGGGTGCAGCAATGCAAAGCTGGGAGAGCTGGGTTCCCTTCCAAGCCCTGCTGCAGGGATGGTTCTGAGCGACTGCCAGGGAATCATCATGTCTGTCATCACAGCCCCCCGGGCCAGAGGGACAGAGAACACTTACCCTACAAAGGTGGTGTCCATATTAACGCATTTTTAAGGTCTTTTTAAGCACTTGGAGATTGTCTGTAAGGGAGGGTGATGGAAATTCAGTACTATTGAGGGCAGAGACCATCTGTTTCACATCTCATTAAGAACTATATCCTGTTTCTGCTCTGCAGCCCAGCAAGGCCTGAAAACAAGGAGCTATGTTTAAACAATATTTCCTCAGTTAAACTACAGCGTATATAAATTGGACTCGGTTTTGCTCCAAACGACCCACTTTTTCAGCTCACAGAAGTTCTTCAAAAGGTAAGATTTTGTCAGAATCTTTGCAGGTCAACTCTGTAGCCATTCAGCAGTCTTGCTGTCATCATTTTCTTTTCTATGCTTCTGCTTTTCTAGTGGAAGTACTTCACTGCCCTCACGCCTCAGATCATTCTGTGAACTTTTTCTCTTCAATAGAGAGGAAGTGTCAATGTTTTCCTTGTATTCATAAGAATGATTTCAAGCCTAAAGGTAAAATCAGTTTGATTTAGTCTGGAAAGAGTGCTCTAGCAATCATTATTTGGTCTGCAGAACTCTTCCTGACCTCCATTCTGGGGAAATTCAGTTCCCTGCATAAATGGACTTTATAAACAAGAAAAGAGATTTAACATGAAATGTCAAATAAAACGAGCTTAATTTACTCACGGTCATCTGCAAAGCCACCCCAATAATCTAGGTTTTCTATTCCAACTGCCAATTTCATTGATGTTACTATAGGACTAAGTGAGCAACCACTATGCTTGAAACAAGTAACAGATTTTCAGTTCATGAAGAAGGAGAGTTGTCAAGAAGCAATTAATATTACTTGATGTCTTGTATCATTACTTGTACTTCTAACAAAAACACAAGAGTAGTTTTATTGTATTCCTAAGTGGCTTTAAATAGTCAGCTTTATTAAGTATATTTTTGTGATTAATAAAGAAAGAAATGAAAATCCTATGAGCTATTTCGTAGTCCTGAAAGGCAAATGCAGCGTAAACTAATGGCACTGCTTACTTAGATATTGTTGGTTCTTTATCCTCTAAATGCCTGAAAATAGCTTTCTGTAGAGGTGAAGTGCAGAATCCAATGACTTTTGTACCTTGGTTTAGCTCATGGTGGGAGATATTATCTAATTTTATCCTCTCTGTGTTAGAGTATTATGTGTTTTCATCTGTTGCTTGAAGTCGCACGTTAAAATTCCAAGCTCTTATGGCTATTTACTACTGAGACCATTGAAAGTACATACTCATTATAACTTAGCAAATTTGGGCTGATTATACACAGTAATGACCAAGTTTTCATCATGAACTAGTGTAAGCATCCTTTTGGATTACGCTTAGGGTATTCAAAAGTACAATGTTCTAAATCTGAATTACAAACATAGCAGTGGTCTTAGTGCAGTAATGCAATGCAGAGGAACAGGAAGGTTGAGAAGAGGCAGGAGCTTAGCTTCAGTATGTAGATGAAAGACTTTCACAGACATCAGTATAACTGATGAATTTTTTGGTTACTTTTTTTTATTACTGGCTGACTGATTTACATAAGTGCATAAATTTTTAAACTTTTCCTTTAGGTCTAATAAGCTGCCATTCATATTGGAGTTGGGTTTCCTCTCTCTTTCACCTAACACTCTCTTTTGCTATATCACTCTTTCCGTTTCTTAGATCTAGCTTGTCAGTAGGGCCCAGCATGTCCAAACAATGACAGATTTTTTCTGAAGCTCAGTTCTCTATCATGATTTAATTAAGAAGCCAGGCTGATGGTGGGCAGAGGAGGGAAGGGAAGGGTTGGTGGGGAGGATAGATGAAAAAAAAGTCTTGTTAGTTCAACATATCTAGATCTTTGACTGTACATATCATGGACATTGAGGGTTTGAAAACCTGGCCTTCATTAGGTAGTTAGCTCGGAACTGAGGAACTAATATTATTTTCTTTGGAGCATGAGCTTTGAGGGCAGTGACTTTTCATGTGAGTTCATACAGCATTGTTTCTGAAGGGATTTTTCTGAATGGCTTTAATAGAAACAGTAAATAATATGGCATGAGTGCACAGGATATGAGTTTCTCCCCAGCATTTCTGTTATTGAGAGGAGTGGTTTGTCTTCTATGGTGTCTGCAGCAGCCAGACTAACATTCATTTAGTTTTAAAGTGTCTATCATACTTCATGGCTTTGGTAGATAGGTATGCTTAAAAATGTTTTGGTTCTTGGTACATATTTATATTTCTCTATCTTTCTAGATCAGTTCTGGAAATTGCTGGAAACTGACCAATGGAAAGAGAGAACACAAGAAAAGGTTGACTGAGAGCATGCTAGTTACTTATAATAGTAAGACCTAGTATGTACCATAATGTGAGCAGGTTAATGAACCTTTCTTTGGCTGAAAAGAGGAGGTAAATAAGTCTTGCTGAAGAAAAAGAAAGATGAATTTGAGGCATGTGAGTATAGTGCTGTCTCCTGCAGCGTTTTGGGACTGTTGCCTACTAAAGTATCAGACTTTGTACCAGCCAAGTTATGAGGTGTGATGGTAACTTTTCTGTTGATGCTGATGGTGTAGGCTCCATGGAAAGCTAGAGGATCTATATAACTATATGCTGAATTCATTTTATTTTACACAATTCTCAACTAAAGATGTGCATCTAGACAGTGTTACCGTGAAGTTATGTGTTCTCAAAGAAATTCTGCTCTTGGATGTAATATTAGGTTTGTAATAGCTTTGATTTTCTCAGTTGTTGAAGTAAAGCTTCAAATTCAACCAGCCCTGTGCCCCTCCACAAGATTGCTTCTAATGTTGCTACAGAAGTCATACTTTTTTATTGTTTTGTTTTAAAAGATGAGTAACTTGTCAACCACTGTTTGAATTCTTGGAATAAGCAATCCTACATTTCTGTTTTTGAGAAACAACATCAGCTTGAATGAAAGATGAAAAAGATATGGTCTTGGAGAAATTTTAAGCCTGGTTATGGAAGAGGAATCTGTTATTCCTAGGTAAGAAAGAAGGGTAAGAAAAGAATTGAGACACTCTGAGAACATGATGGTGTTATTCTCATTGAGTTCTTTCTTCTTCAGAGTGGAGGGTAAAAGAGTTTTAAGTTACTACCCAGAGTATTTAAATATTTTCCTTTCAGGGACTTTTGTAGGATTAATGCAGATATCAAGTGAAAAAATTAAATTTCACCCATATTTTCTAAAGAGGTGCCTTTTTTTCTTGGCAGACTCCACAGGAGTTTGTTTCTGATTGAATAGCAGGATTAAGTTTTCTCTCCTTCTGCTGATGGGGTTGAGTTTCCTACCTTTGGTTAATGTGTCAAACACCAATCCGCCTCCCTCTCCTTCTACCCTTCCCAGTGACTGTGTTGAAATATGTAAGACAATAAGAGAATACACTGTATAATCAAGAATAAAAAATATTATCATGTGCCACAGTAAATCATAGCCAAACAACACAGTTATAATAGAAATACCTTTCCTATGTCTGATCCACTAACACTTACTTAGTCAGATAACAAATAACTTGTTCTTGGAGAGAGTGCCCTGGGTTTGATTTATCTCTGAGTGTAAGTAAATATGAAAAGGCTGCCAAATCTGCGTATATAAATCTCAGCTATCTCAAAATGTCATGTATGGGGGAAGTGAAAAATTAAGAAGGTGTTTCTGTCTTAATAGGGTATGGAGGCAAAAGGTTCTGCTTTTAATTCTTCTTAGGGATGATGTTTCTGTGGTCGATACCTGGGAAGAAGTACGTACATGTGTTGTGCCAAATAACTACTCTTATTTTTGCTGATGTAAATCTGGAGTAGATCCACTAAAGAGTCTGGAATTAGTCTGGCTTTGTCCCAGTGTAGCTGACAGCAAACTGAGAGCCTTTCAAATTAATAATATTAAATCTCAGCATTGTTAGGATTTTTCATTTTGGCTGTAGTGCCCATTGTTTGTTTGAACAAATAGAACAAGAAGAAATCATCTGAAGATACTTATATACTGCTGCACAAGTGAGAATAGAAAGAAGACTGGGCCAATGTGAAAATCAAGGCTAAGAAAATCGTTTCTGTAACCATTGTTTGCATATGTTTATTCTTGTCTGACAACACCACACCACACTTATGGGTCAATTTAGACAGGAAAGAAGGAGGTGGCATGCAGGTCTGGATTATTAAGTATTAAGTAGTATGATCCAGGCATAAATCCTGCCAATTTGTGAATTTTCATCCATGGGCTTTATATTTTTCTCACTTAATTCTGTGGACATTGGAGTTACTCCTGACTAATACCCTGGTGATTAATCTCAGAATCAGGCCCTCTGCAGCCTGTGTGGGTTTGTGACCCAGATGCTCCGTGTGACAAAATGTGTCAATTAGCCTGAAGTACTTGTTGAGCCTCAGTCCATCTGGGATTCAAAGGTAGTTCGTTCCCTCCGAGGTGGGGGGTTTGAGTTGAATGTGTCATCCTACTCAAATTCATTAGATAAAAAGCAAGTATCATCTTACATTACATAAGTTCAGCTGGAATGTACACAATGTCAGTATTATGGTAGAAGAAAACATGTGTTGAATACATCTAGTGTGTCTTGGGGCTCTGAAGGTCACTCCACTAAAGTAATATATAGTGCTGGTGCTAGTGGCTCAAGGTCAAGTCAGCTTGCTTTTCATAATGCATAAACCTCAAGCTCACTCAGACACCAATCATCTGACCTAAACCTTGGAACAAATATTTTACTAAGTAAATCAGTGAGCATGCTGGCATTTCTATTAACCTTCAATGCACTGGTGACAGAAAATGAATAATGATAAATAATAACTCAAGCCTGTAAATCACACTTAGCATCAGAAGGAAAAAAAAAAAATAAAAGGTCTGGTGTACTACCATCTGCTAGGCTGGCTGAGCCAGTGGGGAGAAACCCACAACAAAGGGAAATGTGCTTTCTCCGTCCCACAGCAGTTCCCTGGGTTTGAAATTTGGGGGCGGGATGGAGTGGGCTTTGCAGAGACTGGTGAAGGAAACACTTGAAAGTGAAAAGCTGAATGTACACAAACTGCAGGGAGCCTGAGTAAGAAGAGCTTGGTTACTCAAGGTGGTAGGGTTGTTTGGCAAGCTTTGACGTGGATGAACTCTTTTCTTGTCCTCTTCTCCCGCTGACTGACTGTCGGCAGCTCTCCGGTGGGAGGTGGAAGATAAGAGACTTCCAGCAACTCACCAATGCTAAGTACCTGCTTGTCGTATTTCCCCAGTACTCTTTCATCTAATTTTCTTCTGTTTTCCTCTCAGTTTTGCTACTAGTTAGGGTTACCATAGCCACACAATGGCCTTAAGGAAATAAGCTAACAAATTAGGAGGAAAAGACACATTTAGCTCTATCTCCCACCCTGTGATACTTTCACATGTTTCCGCTTCATTCAGAAGTGCTCTGATTCTCATATCCTTTAGATTTTTGGAAGGTCTAATTTTATACAATTAACATCAATTTGTTATTGAGTTTGTTGCAAGGAAGGCTTTTCCTAGCCATGTTGTTTAAAACAATTGCATTTCACAAGCTTGCTCACAATCTGTTTCTTTTCCCCTTCTGAAATCTTTTTGATAAAAAAATAAGTGCTGATGAATCAGTGGATTGAAACACACATTGCATTGAGTTCACCTCTCTAGCTGGGAATGTATTTGAAATGGATTGCCAGGTTGGGGACCCTGGACACGTTTGTGACCCTGCTACAAGAAGGGAAGGCAGCATGCATCACATAAGGTTGCTCCTTCCAAAAATCACAGTGGACTCTCGTTGAGAAGCCTTATCCTTTCACAAAAGGGTGTGTGGTGACACTGGAATAGGAAGAAATACAGGGAGTAGAAGCACAGCCTGGTGTTTGCTGTCTGGGGGATCACAGCAGGAGGTGTGCCCAGCACCTGTTACAGAGTGATAGGAAGAATATAACACACAGTTGTGTCTGTGTTTGTTGTGGAATCACAGAAAAATGAGCCGAACAAATCTAACCCAGATATGTGAGGAAGGATGAAGTGAGAGGATAAAGAGAGTTTGGGGCATGAGTTCATATCTGTAATTCATTTTTTGTCAGAAATGGGTGTGAAGCTGAGTTTGAACTTATAAAGAGTAAAAGCATTTTTTTTTCAGTCTGAAAAGCAGGCAAGGGCCAGTCATGATGTTAAGATTCACATCGAAGTTCCGATTTGTGACAGACCTTTGTCAGAAAAATACTAGGTGCCTCAATCTTTTTGTGTACTTTTTGACCATTTCTTTCTTTGGACCAAAATAAAAATAAAAGTATTGCTCACCAGATGAACTCATGTTACATCTAATGATTTTGTTTAAATTGTATTCGCAACTGGATTACACTAATGTGATAACATACAGTGCAGTAACCATCTGACATCATAAAAAAAATCCCAATCAGTATACCTTAACTCTTACTTGAGCCTCAGGACTGGTATCCTATGGAATAGAAGGGAAAGTATGGAAATCCCAGTGTTTCTGTCCCTGCCAAAGTACCATTTATTTAAAGCAAATTTGGAAAGGGCCCTTAACACAAGAAAATTAAGTGAAAAAGATTTCTATAAACCACCCTTCTCATGCCAAACTTCATACAAGTAGAATGAGTAATAATAAATTTCTAAACTTTGGCATCTTTGTTTAATTAAGGGTCTGTTTTGTGAAAAATGTCAGAAGCTCAGAAAAAGACATGATCATATTATTCCACTAAAATGGCTGTGTGGACACCACTTCTAAGAGAAAACGTATTATCCTGAGAAATTATGTAGAGGTAGCTGCTGCATTAATATACATGTGTTTCACAGATAACTTTAGGAAAAATTAGCCTTATCCCAAAGGGACCATCACTAAACATAATTTATTCCGTCCTTTGCTATATCCTGACTTGCCCTTGAGAAGACATTTCCCATTAAGCAAAAGTGATCTTAGCTCATATATGTTAGGTATCTGGTGTTGACTATTCCCAGTAAAAGTCAAAAAATTAATTTTGAAGTCTTAATATTGATTGTTAATCTGAACTTTAGCATCTTTATCCTTATATCTTTGTGAACAATATAAAAATAATTTAACCAAAACTGAATAAGTGCTAAAAAAGGGTAAGAAAGCAGGTTGTGATAAAGAATGTATAGTGTTTTCATTATACTTAATTTAGCTGAGGCTGTTCACTAGTTTGGTGACTTTTTAATTTATTTTATTTTGTGCCGAATAGGAATTGTGGCTGAAAATAATAACTCAATTAATCTGCCATTACAATAAGAAGATTTATATTTTTATCAATACTAATATTTAAAAGGCTCAGAGATTTTTTTGCCTATTGGTTAATTTGAAGTGATGATAAGAAATTAATAGAAATCATCTGGTTTTTACAAGTTAAAAAACGAAAATACAAAGAGTTCAAGTGGTCACTCCAAGGTTTCACAGCAAATCCATACCAGAACCACAAATTATTTTTTATATTAGCTACAAACTCTAGTGAAAAAAATGAAGATATGGTAAAAGGGGAATCGCAGTTTTCTTATCTGGGAAGTACATAACCTGATATCTGTGGTGCATTTTTCTTCCTGACCCAGTTGTTGTTAGTCTTATGCAATTACACTCACACCCCTCAATGAAAAACACCTCCACATACATCCAAGTTGAAATACTCATGCCCAAATGAACACTCTGACCTTCTTTTTAAACTTCTGAGGGAATTGCCCCATGCAAGCTCTAGGCAGAGAAGGAAAGAAAAATTTTTAGTGATTAGTATTTAGTAACTACTTATTATGTGACTCTATCAATTTAAAAGTGATTTTAATCTTTAGTTAAAATCTGATGTGTATTTTTAGCCATTCATATTTCTGTTGAAAGGAAGGACAGTAGAGTTTGGGCCATGGTGATTACTCATGTCACCTTTATCAAAAGCTTTAAAATACTATTTAACTGTAAGCATACACATAGCAAGGCTGGGCTCAGAGGCCAGAGCACAGGTGGGGAAGATTGTGTGCACAAATATGCCACCACATAGGTACTTGGTAGTGGTAGTGGACCTGTCCAAACTTACGTGCTTCTCTTCACATAATTGGGAATCTAAGTTCACAACTGAGCGTTGGTAACGGGAGAAACAAATACTGGTGCTTTGAATCTGGCCATCCATTTTTCTAGTAAATTTTCTCCCATGTGTTTACATGTGGATAATAAGAAAATTCTAATTGGAGGGCACAGCACCTTTTATATTTTCATTAAAATCATGTTAAATATGGAAAACCTGCTAAATAGCTAACTATTTTTGTCTGTTAGCAGACCTGTGTGCCACTTCTGCTGACTTCATAGAATGACCCCAAACATTTTGCTCTAAATACATTTTAAATTGGGAGAGGAGTTAAAGGAAGTTTTCAGAAAGAATTAAACTCCTAATTATAAGGGACCAGCAGATGTTTTTCATCTAGTTCCACCTTTCCAAAAAGTTATTTTCTGAAAATAATGTGTATGTTAAGATGACGCTATATAAAGAAGCTTATTTTTCTTTTCCCATGAATTGCCCCCTCTCTCCAAATTTGTTTTTATAACTATAGCCACAATTATTTTTTTAACATGTATCTTCAAACCTCCATTATAAGTTTCTTTGTGCATCAAACTGTTCAAAATACAATATACTTACAAGGAAGACCAATTAGTTTCATAACTGAGACGTGTTACAGCTGGTTGGGAGCATATTTACCTGATGATTTAGATATTGACAAAAAACCTTACTTGGTACGTGATATTTGTGTGTGCTTCTAAAAAACTGAGTAGCGTTGATGTTTGGATAATAGGTGTTGCCTCTGCACCTCAAAAAATGGATTTTTCCAAAATAGGAGGATGTTGGAGGATATAAGGACAGAAATAAAAGTGTCTTCTGAGGTTGTGTCTACCTAGCTAACAGGCTTGAAAATTCCCAGGGTTTTAATATACATTTTATCTTCTAGAATGGTTATGCACTCTCTCAGCTCTCAAACTAATATATCAAATACCCAAGGCTCAACAGGCCCTGATCTACATGAATACTAGCTGGAATTTTCTAAAAGTACTTTCATTAAAATTAAACAGTGACTCCTTCTTTTACATTGATGGGTCTATGACTAAAGGCTCGGAAATTCATGTCACAAATAAATGAATGGCCCTTCAACTATTTCACATGTACTTACAGACAGGCAAATGTGATGTATTGCACCCAGAGACATCTCAATGAACATAATCATGATATCACAATATATCATGTTACACTTGTGTATGTTCGGGTCACATAATTTACCGTCAGCAGTGTGAGGTTTAACAGGGTTGAATTATATGGATGCTGCACGGAACACTTTGGATGCATTATGCTGATGCTTTGGACTTTAAAATGTTAATATTGCAAATGAAAGGTACACTTTGTGTATCATAAATCTGAGTGTCTATTCTTCCTGTGTACTCAATAAATACACTTCTCATCAAGTTTTAATTATGCTGTTTGCATTATTCTGTCCTGAAGAGGATAACACTCTGTAAATCATCCACTTCTAATGTACACTGCAGCATAAGTTTAGTTAATTAAACCATATATTTTATTAGTACTTGCACTTCCATCTTGTAAAACTGCTGGGAAAAAAAATAGAGAGAGGTTTTTATTTATTACAGTTGAGTTTAAGATGGCATTACAAAAGTTTAGCAGGGTTAGATGTGCATATTGCTGTTGCCTGTAGCTTATTCACAAATACCCAGTCTCAAAAACTTACTGTCTACCTATTGCTACGAAAATGGGCAACTTTTTGAACATGTTGATGTTTGTTGATGTTCCCACAGAACCATTTCAATGTGTTTAATGGTTGATATAATCAGAACTGAACCAAGTATATTCTTGTCCATTTGTAGAATTCGTTAAGTCACCAAAGAGAGTTGCCTTGTAATGAAATTCATGGTAAGTGGAATTAGGAGATTCTTTTTATTCTTCTTACCTTTAAGTTTACATTTTTTTATTGTAAGCAGTTTTTCAAAGCACAGCTTTCAGCAGCAGAGCCATTTTATGGTTCAGTGTAGGTAGAAAGTCGTACCAGAGGATGCCATGACACATGGAAAACATTAATAAGATACCATGTGACAAATAGCATGAGAAGTGTAAACACTTGCCATAACATCTATAACTTTCTGGGGGTTAAAGCCATCTTTGGGTAGAGTCCCTAGTATTTTCTGTTCAGATGAAATAAATAAATAAATAACTTAATTTGAACTTCAAGATACAAGTGCCCAGAGAAAGAATTTGCTTTGAGACTATTTCTAATTGACATGAGGACACTATCATACTGACAAAGATGATTCTGAACTAAATTCCTTGAATGACTCAGTCTTTAACACCCCATCTTGAGTGCCCAAATAAAATTTTTTCAGAGAGGTTCCATCTGCAGAATGGTTTGAAATTAAATATATATTCAGGATGCTCGTCATTAAAGCCAAGTAATTTGTTCTACCTACAGTCTAGAGCTATATACTGTGCTCAGTCAGAAGTGCAACACTGCTGAGTAAGAGGGAATGTTACATTTTACTGTGTAGATCTTCTCCAGATTTCAGTAGAGTATTAAGGAAAAAGCCTTAATAAAATGGCAACCTCTTAACATTAAATTTGCAATCGTTTTAATTGGAAGAAAAATTCAGTAAAATGTAAAAATACCTCTTAGAGAACAGCAAACTCAAGGGAATAGTGTTTAATAAAGTTGTTATTGTGATCAAGAAATCAAATTATTAAGATTGAGCTTATGAACTATTTTCCTCACTCTACATTTGAGGCTGTCCTTTGACATGATTTCAGGATCACTGATTACATACAAAATGGGAGGTAGAAGTTAAAAAGTAATCCTTTTCTTAAAAGTAAGAAGGAAGGGACTGAGCAGTTTTTTGACCTGGGTAATGAGGATAAAGGGATCAAGTGTGAGTAATTACTTAAAATATGTTCATTTTGAGTGCTCTTGCCCTGCAGATTGAGGGAGTAGAGATGTTCCTGTTGTATAAAACCACAGTCTTGTTAATAGAGTCCTCTTACATTTAGCAGAATTAACTAGGTCTTGAATCACACATGATGTAATTAATACTCCTAATTTCTTTTCACTTGAATTTGAGAAGGACTTTGGTATTAAGAATTCCATCCATGTTTCTTGACTACTGTCTGTATTGTCATGTAGGTTGGTTTCAATTAAGAATTAAACCAAGTGAAAAAGGCTCCTTTTCCATTTGTGATTTTACAGAACCATGTCCTAAAAAATAAAAAAAGCAACATCTTCAAAAGAAGTGAGACTTGAGGAGACTTATGCCTTGATATTACTTCATAGTTGATACTGTCTTTTTAGGTCAGCCTTTTTTTTCCTCTACGTTTGACTTTCATACATATTTAAAAGGCTTGGTATTAGTGTAAGGTATACTGTGACAAGGAGCATTTCTGCTCATTTTTTTCTTTTTTGACACAATTGCCTCAACATCCTTTGTTATGTGGTAAGTCATGGCTTGGCCCCAGTGGTTAAAACACAGAGACATTAGCAGGGTTCTTCCACGCTTGTTTGAAGTTCTGCACAAAAATGCGTATTTTTACTTCATACGGTGCCATGAACACACAAGGACACAAAAGGAAAGGGAAAACTGTAGCTGTTAGCCAGCAAAAGCACTTAGAAAACTCCTGAGTTTTAGGGTGGCTTTTAAATGTATATAAGGAACTGCAACTCCCTAGAAATATGGGCAGGAGTGGTTCAGTCTAAAACAGCATGGGAAGGACTTTTTATTAAGAACAAAAAAAGCTTCTTTCTCTCTTTGCTACTGCTGAGGCAGTTAAGAACCCTGTATACTTTTTATGCCGCTCAGGGCAACTGTGTTTTATTGATAGAATGGACTCTTCTCTAAGCCCAGCACCCCCTGGGCAGTGGCTCACATCAGCCTGGCCTGCAGCTCTGAATGCCCGGCTTTAAACCCAAACAGCAGTGCTGCAACTTGCTGCAGACTGTGACATTTACTCACATTATTATCACCAGCCAGAGAGGGGCACGGGAGGGAGGACCTGCTCTTTCTCTGGCTCTGTGCACCATGCCCCAGAGGTAATGGGTGCCAGCTGGCCGGGGCTGAGTGGGGAAGTTCTCCAGTCCCAGAGCACCTCCAGCTTTGGTTCTGTGTGTAGGGCTGGTATGCTGGGGCTGGTGATCCCCAAGCATAGGTTGCAGGCTGAAGTGAGCTGATATTTGGAGACAAACCTCTGCAGAGCAGCCCCACTTCCTCTCTCTCATGGATATTTACTAGTTGCATTCCATCTTCAGGGGTCTTTCCACTATGTTTTAAATACATTTTCCTTCTACAGACTGCAATTATTTGAAGTGCTTCAAGAGAAGTGATTTCTTTCATAAAGTGACTGGGATGACTTGAAACGCCAGAGTTTTGCTCAGAGTGATGACAGCCAGCAAGGTCTGCTGGGACTGTGCTTGGGCCGTGGAGAGGCCTCAGCAAGCCCTGCAATCTCCGCCTGCAGGGAAGCACCAGGCTTCATTCTGAACACAAAGGCTCAGGGTTACCACTTAAACACTGAGACTTTCTCTCTGTCGTTCCTACACACGCATATGAGCACGTTCATTATTGGTATCAGCAGAACTGGGGAAAGTGAGACTGAGGAGTTAAATCCTAAAGGGGATTGCAGGGCCTCAGCTGGAAAATCTCCACAAGCTTGGAGCAATCAAATGCAGCTGAGGCCAATTTAATAAAAAACAAAACAACATCAACAAAAATCTATCTATTCTCATGGCAGGGGGATTTGCAGAGCTGTTGCTGAACAATAGGTCTCAGGGTATAAAAGACTTGCTCGGAAGTTACCCCCTTTTAAGCACGTTAAGGTATGTGGTGGGTAGGGTGTATGTGCAGGCTGTATGGGCAAGCATGTGTGAGCAAAAGCCGGGTGTTTGTTTGAATAAGAAACCCAAAAATAAACATGTAACATTAAAGAAGTCTTTCACTGTTTAAGCAGAGTGCCATCTGATATTTCATACAGTGGTTATTTTTAATGGCCCTACCATTAAATCTGAAGGACAAGTGAGAAAAAAACCTGTCCTTTTTTCCCCCCAATATATGTATTTTTTTCTGACCAGTAAAGACATTGTTGCTTTACATTAGGTTTGTTCAGTGTGTTGAAATTCAGAATTTTTTTTTAATTTGCCAATTAAACTTTCTTATAAATTTTGCAAGTAACTCAGAATGGCATTTAGTAGCTTTTTTATGAGTAGTTGCTGTATTTAGGATTTGACATTTGGTAAGCTGAAATCAGTTGTGTAAATCTATGGATATGTGCTTTTTTTCTATTAACTATATCTACAGAACTAGCATATTTATATAAAATTTATGGTTAAGTGCCTTTTAATCCTCAGTGCTATACTTATTTAAAGTTTGCCATTTCTGCTTGCACTATTGTCAATAGACTGATTTGTTAGATTTATGTTAAGTGTGTAGTAAATCTTAACACTAAATTTTAACTGCTCCTTTCAGCAGCTTAAAAAAGTTTCAACTTTTTTTTGCAGGGAAGAGACTTGGATTTTTTGCATTTGCTTCACTTTTTCTCTGCTTCCAGGTAGGGTGTGATAAGTCTCAAGTGATTATATTACCAATTGTATCACATCATCTTTCACTAACTTAAAATACCCTGCATATATCTTGTGTCATTGTAAAAGAGAATTCAAATTTGAATATCATGGTAATTGTACTCTGCAGAAATCTGCATTCCTGATAAAATTAGTATGACAATTTGTATTCTATCCCTTTCTATTTTTGATTGTTTGCTTTTGTTTTAAGGAAAACCTCATGCTATATTCATTCAAAGCTTTCTGAAGCTTTGTTTTTCCCTAGAAGATGTCCTAGATTTTATTCTTTAATGTTGTTCCTGATTTATTGAATGTCCATGTTTCCCTGGATAGTACCATCTTTTGAGTTATACATCATCGGAGTGACTCATTCCGATGATGTATTGCATTAATACATCATCAAAGCGCCTTGCTCTGCTGTTGCACTAATGATATGTTAGTATAATACATCATCAGAGTGAACTGCACTGATGATGTATTACTTAGATGGTGATGGCATTCTGTGAAGAAAAGGTTGAGGAGCAGGTTCAATACAGTCACAGGAGAAAAATTAGTCAATACAGAGTATAACTGTTTCTCCAGTAGTGATGCTGATGCTAAATTAGCACCATAGCCCCTGATCTGTACCCTTGCAGAAACACTGAGACATGCATTATCCCCGAAAGGGGAATGAATTCAGAACACTCAGCTAAAGGATTTTACAGAAGAGAGGAGAGGTGTAACCATACATATCACTGTAAAGCTAAAGGTTATATATATAACTATAATTACTGGCTACCGAGAGATCGAATGAATCAAACGGGGCCAAAATAAGACCAAAGTCTAGATATGTTCAGTAGCTGCCTCTCTGGTGGAGAATGTGACACACAGGGAGATGGAGATATAAGGGCTGTAAATAAGCTGCCTGAATTAAAACAGCTGCCACTTAGAAACCCCCATCAGGGATATTAAAATATTCGGAAGCATATGGGAAGGCTATGCCATAGTATTTTTTTTTTTGTAACTTTAAATTATGTACTTTTTCAGTCTTGCTATGTCATAGGCAGAACACCAGGGTCTCAGTGCTATGTGCTCGCTCATGAGCTCCAGGTGCACTCAGTAACAGACAAATTTCTAAGTGTACACAGCTGATACACATAGAAATTAAAAGGTGTTAAAAACTTTTGGTGTTCAAGTTGCTTAAAATTGTGTTTTTCAGAGACTGGAAGGACGAAATTGTTTACGTGCATGTATGGCTGGAAATCCTGCAAAGTCAGACTTGTATTATGCTGATATATATTTGTAAAAGTGACACTTTATATGTCACACAATTTCTTTTACTTGTACTTATCTTTCTCTTGGTTTGATCTTGGGATGGAGGCTCTGGAGCAGCTACCTTCTGAGTTCACTTTCCAGGAAGGTGGAGGTGAAAACAGTGTTAAAATGAAACCTGTCAAGCTTGTAGAGAAGAGAGAGATGGTATGATTCACAGATTTATTTATTTAATATAAAGAATGGGCTGTGACATACTTTTCTATATCAGAACAAAACATAATACAGGTACAAAAAGGGTTGTGGCGTGGTGTTCATGTTCCCACAGATCTTGCTTTCCCACCTTCTCCCTCATTCTGTTAACTCCTAATTCCATCCTTCATTTTCTTCAGCTCTTTCACAGCTAGCGCAGGGTGCACTTCATGCTCCAGCATTCCACATGCCCCTGCATTCCTGCCCTGCATTCCTGCAGAGTCTGGGTGGGCTTTTCTCTGGGATGTGTGGGAGCGTGCCAGGCTGTAGCTCCAGGCACCCTTTGCAGGAGGGTCTGTGCACAGCTTGCTGCTGCTCTCCTTGCTCCAGAACTGTATTTTGGCTGGCCTGCCAACAGGATCAACTACCTACCTGGGTAAATTTCATCTCTGAAACTGGGTGAGAAATTTGCTTTGTAATCGTGGATTCCCCTCTACCACCATAGAGGTGATTCCCACACCCACCATTGCCATCATAGTCTCCTTGACCCAGACCAAAAAAAACCCCAGAAAGCAGCTAACACTGTCGTGTGCACCCAGTCAGTTTGAAGGCAGTGATGCAATGCGGGTAGTGCCACTGAGGTGCAGCAGCATGAGGCTGTGCCTCCTGGCAGCAGGAAGGGAACACTCTTGCCTGTCTCAGCAGCCTCCTTACAAAACTCTGTGAGGACTCCTACTCTTGGCTGTTTCATGCTGTGTTATATAAGCTTCCAAACCAGTCCTTCTTCCATTCCTCTCCTGATTGTCTATCTTCTACAACTTGCAGAAAGACAGGGTGAGAATGGCTTAAGATATTCTTTTGTTCTCTCTTTCTCCGCCTTTTCCTTTTGTTCTCCACTTCCTTTTCTTCTATTCCATTTGTCTCCTACTTCCATTCCAGCTCTTTCTTTGTATAGGTGATTGCTTTAAACTTGTATTATGTGGCCAAGATACACTTTAGATATAAATTAACTTTGAAAACAAACCATATTTTACACTTTCTTAAAAAAATCACAATACTTTGTGGCAATATTCCCAAGATATTTATCAATGTAGCAAGTAATTGTTTCTCATTATTTTCAAATATTGCTAGACTCTGCTCTGTGGAACTGAAATCACAATGTCAAGCTTTTTTTTGGAAGTGAATACTTCAGAGCTACTCAATATTTCTATCACTACTGCAGGTATTTTCATAACAGCTCTCTCTTGTGATCCTTTAGTGTCTCTTTATAAGAAACAGAAAAATAGACAAGATTTTAAAAATAAAATCAGGAAATTAGTGAACTTAATTTTTGTGCATGCATTTCTGATACTACTTTTAGAAAAAATAAATGTGATGCTGTTCCAATAAACGCAGCAGAAACATTTAAATTTTTTTTCAGTAATATTTTCAGCATTCAGATTTAGTATTTGATTTGCCACTTTCCATTTGTGGATTTGCACTTAAGTCAGATGATATTGCAAATATTAAGGCTTATTTGGAAAAATTGCAGATGTCATGAAAAGTAACCAGGTTCCCCCTAGATATGTATAAAATATTACTTCTGTATCCTAATTAGTGGTAATGACTTTTAATAATGCAAGAACCAGAATGTACCCTTTGGGTCTGGACAAACTAGGCCATAGTTTTTAATGTGGCTCATACATGTGTTTCGTTTCATCTAAGACAATCTGCCATAACACAGGACAAAACAAGATGTTCTAATTTTCTATAAATAAAGCTTGCTTTAGTTAAGATAGAAACTGCCAATTGCAGAAATACACACGTTGTTCATAATTTATAAACAATAAACACTTCTTTTGGCAGGCTGCCACGCAGTTCTTTTCTGCTCAAGGTCTAAACTGTGAATGAGAAATGATGTGAAAGTTACAAATGGAATGGCTGAGGGATCTGGCAGGGTTTGAAGTGAAGCTGGTGCCAATCCAAATCCAAGCTAGTCTCCGTTAGGATAGGCCAGTTCAAAGATGTAATACAACTTACTGGAAGTGGCTGTATCCATGAAATGTCAAGTGAAATATATATAGTAGTCTAATTGCCATGTGGTAATGACAGAATATTGCTGAGGCTTTTCTCATTCCTGCCTTTCATATTATGGTGGAGATGCAGATAAGCAGTTGTGCATCTGGATTTCAAATGGTTGAAACTTCAGTTAGCTTTATGTTTATAAGGGTGATGTTGGATAAAATGAACCCTTTTGGGGGAAAGTGTGGAGAGATTTGGCATCAGACGAGCCATAACTGGCAAATTGTTGGATACTCATTGCTTTGAATATGAAAATGGCCATTTTGAAGCAATTTGCTTTCCATCTCCAATCTCCTCTCCCATGCCTTATTACAGCTGTGGCTTGGGATCACCTCTGGAGTTGTTTCATCCTTCTCCTCCTCCCCCGATTAGCACAAAGGGGATAGCCTGCTGAGCTGGGTGCTCCAGGCTGACTCATTTCATGTGAACATCATGCTCAGGCTTTTTACCTGTGCAGTGGACTGGGGGTTTTGTGCCAGTAATCCAAACACTTATTTCTTCCCACTCCTTCAGGGGTGGGAAGGTGCTAAAAATTCAGGCTTTTTTATTTGTCTGGAATCAGTCAGATATGGGTGGGAGAATCTTCTTTTGAAAATGTTTATATTTCTCTCAAGTGGTCAGCATGTTACTGCTCTCATAGCAATCTACACTGTTAGAGCTCTGGAACCAGGGCTCTCAGATTTTCCTGAGCTGGTTGGGTTTAAGCAGGCTCTAGCATTTCCCTGCCTAGGCCCAGAGTTATCCTGGGTATATTTCCTACAGCCCAGTGCTACACTACAGAGGTATATTTGCGTGACCTGTTTTTTTGACACTGCACAAAGCACGTTTGTCTCAACAGAAAACACTGTTTAGTGGAGCTTATCTATTTAGTTAATTCCTTTTAAGTGTTGATTTTCAGTGAATTAAGAATCCAAACATTATTTCTGTTCATTTGCGGTTTACCATTTCCATGCAGAATCAGTGCCCCTTTCCCATGCAGTCTCTGCTGCTCTCCCACATCTGTAACTTAACCTCCTCTTCCTGTATAATTTATATAATGGAATTGTAATTCTCCATTGATCCAAAAGCAAAAACCTCATTGATTTTTGTCATTCTGCTTTTCCAGAAACGGTTTGTTACACTGACTACAGGCCTGAGCTGAAGCTCAATGGATGTCTTTCAGCTAACTCTTAACAAGCACTGGGTCAAATTCTAAAATGCAACTCTTTCTACTAAAAAAAAACAACAGCAGAACTTTTTCAGATCATCAGTAGAGGAGCATTGTAGGCAGAAGACCAAATCTGTGTGTATGCGTGCATTGTCCCTCAGGGATGTTCCCCTAGAATTGCAGACAGCAGAATAATAAATCAATTATCTGATTAAAACAAAAATAATTAATATGCAATTATGACAGATGTCAGGCCAATTAATATGTAAATATTCATAAACTACCTGACAAATTGCACATATGCAAGAAGAAATCTTTAAATATGAACACCCCACTGTGTTTGTTGAACATAAGGGCAGGATGTTTCTAATTTGGTTGGGGAAAATAGCAACGTGTATTTCAAAATAATTTTGGTTTTGTTTATCAAATACACATTCCCAAGAGTGAACAATGAGCTGTGGTGTGTATAAACAAATAAAGTCTTTATGTGTCTCAGCACTCTAAAACTTAAAATACTTGCTTAAAATTGGCAGGAGTAATATAAATCCGGGTCATTCAAGCTATGATAACATTAAAAAGAATGTATACTTGTTCAGTTAGGAAGCTGCAGTGCTTCACCAAGTTATCAGGTTTAACTAATTCATGACTCCTTAATTATTAACCTGGGTTAATTGGTATATCCCCATCAAACATTAATTTTTTCATTCATTGATCACTTTGTCAATTCAATGCATGTTAACCACCCATAACCAGATTTTCACATTAGCTACCTTTAAGGTAACCTACACAAATTAATTTCTTTTCTGGGTTAATTATTAGTTAATTCCCTTGGTAATTATACACTAGTTTAATTATTTTTTACTTTGCATTCATTATCTAGTCTTCAGTTAATTATTGTATAAACTATTTTCTCAGTTAATTTTTAACTAGACATCCCTTATTAACCATTAAATAACTTAATCACTAGCATATATATTCCCAACTTTAGTTTACGTGTGTATGGATCTCATCACCATGTGGCAGTAAATTATCCCTGCATTTGACAACTTTGTTAAATTTAACAGAACGATGTCTGAGCTGGACTAAATTATGTCTCTTTTACTAAGGCCCATCCTGCTGTCAGAATGAAAGTGCTACTCGCGAACGGGTCATATTCAGTTTTTGATCAAAACATGGGACAGAGTCATTTCTATGACTCTTCTTTAGGTTTTTTTGCGATGTCTAAGTCTTAAGGTTTCCTCCAGCTTTGTCATAGTTTGCAAAGGAGACTTCAGGCCTGTGGCTAGTAAGTTCAAAAGGAGAATGTTTTTTTCAGAGATAACTTCCTTAAGAATATGTGGCAAGACAGGTGAATAAGAGGAACATTGTGAAATCTCCAGGGCAAAAGAGTTTAAGGACAACTCTTCTGTCAAAATTTTTTTCAGTATAGGAGAAGGATAACTCTTACTGGTAATTAAATCCTTTCTTCTCCTAATTTAGCAAATGTCATGATTGCATGGCTGGAGTCCCATCCTGCTTTGTGACACACCGGTGACAATTTCTTCATTTGCACACTATGGATCTTGCATAAACAGATATAGCTAGAATTGGATACAGTTTCTGTATTAAAACTTTTCTCTAGGAACATAATCTTCTTTAAAACAGGAGCTATCAAAATATAACTTTTACTTTCCAGTGGATATAGGCCATACCAAAAAATAATACAAGTGCCCATAGAGAGAAGGTAAATGCTAGACCCCTGTGAGGTACCTGCTCTTCTGGAGCAATCAGTTCGATAGGTGCAATATGAAATGCTTTGCTATTCTTAAATGGCTCTATTTTTCTTTAATAATTTTCCACTCTACAAGTGCTTTAGAAAAGGATGTTGAAATTATATTTGCTCTATGGGGATGTATGACTTCTTAGCAGTGACACTGCAGAGTCATTTTGGTTTCAAAACACTGGTATTCATATTGACTACAATATTTTTGTTGGTTTTTTGATTTTTTGACCAAAATAATGTTTCTAGTGAGGTAAAGATTATTTCCTAAATTAAGAAGAAAAAGACTAAGATACTTGCTTTCAGAGCTGGTGACTGATATGAGAACATAGAATGCAGCAGAAAATAAATGGAAGCATTTTATACGTTAAACTCAATTCCTTGAAAATTTTTTTTTTTAGATTTGTTTGTTTTATTTGTGTATTTTAAAATTGTCTCTACTGAATTTTCATAGAAAATAAAAGAATTCCTATTGCTTGCCAGCAATTTTTTCAATTTTTATGTATATTTAAATAAATATAAAAAATATAAAAATAAAAGTGCATCTGTTGACATGAGAGAGAAATACATTTTGTTTTCCTTCACAAAACTAAACCCAGAAATGTCTCTGTAATGTTTATACCTATTTTGATATCAAAACCAGTTCTTGTAAAATTTTTAAAAATTATTTTTGACCANAGTAAATTATCCCTGCATTTGACAACTTTGTTAAATTTAACAGAACGATGTCTGAGCTGGACTAAATTATGTCTCTTTTACTAAGGCCCATCCTGCTGTCAGAATGAAAGTGCTACTCGCGAACGGGTCATATTCAGTTTTTGATCAAAACATGGGACAGAGTCATTTCTATGACTCTTCTTTAGGTTTTTTTGCGATGTCTAAGTCTTAAGGTTTCCTCCAGCTTTGTCATAGTTTGCAAAGGAGACTTCAGGCCTGTGGCTAGTAAGTTCAAAAGGAGAATGTTTTTTTCAGAGATAACTTCCTTAAGAATATGTGGCAAGACAGGTGAATAAGAGGAACATTGTGAAATCTCCAGGGCAAAAGAGTTTAAGGACAACTCTTCTGTCAAAATTTTTTTCAGTATAGGAGAAGGATAACTCTTACTGGTAATTAAATCCTTTCTTCTCCTAATTTAGCAAATGTCATGATTGCATGGCTGGAGTCCCATCCTGCTTTGTGACACACCGGTGACAATTTCTTCATTTGCACACTATGGATCTTGCATAAACAGATATAGCTAGAATTGGATACAGTTTCTGTATTAAAACTTTTCTCTAGGAACATAATCTTCTTTAAAACAGGAGCTATCAAAATATAACTTTTACTTTCCAGTGGATATAGGCCATACCAAAAAATAATACAAGTGCCCATAGAGAGAAGGTAAATGCTAGACCCCTGTGAGGTACCTGCTCTTCTGGAGCAATCAGTTCGATTGGTGCAATATGAAATGCTTTGCTATTCTTAAATGGCTCTATTTTTCTTTAATAATTTTCCACTCTACAAGTGCTTTAGAAAAGGATGTTGAAATTATATTTGCTCTATGGGGATGTATGACTTCTTAGCAGTGACACTGCAGAGTCATTTTGGTTTCAAAACACTGGTATTCATATTGACTACAATATTTTTGTTGGTTTTTTGATTTTTTGACCAAAATAATGTTTCTAGTGAGGTAAAGATTATTTCCTAAATTAAGAAGAAAAAGACTAAGATACTTGCTTTCAGAGCTGGTGACTGATATGAGAACATAGAATGCAGCAGAAAATAAATGGAAGCATTTTATACGTTAAACTCAATTCCTTGAAAATTTTTTTTTTTAGATTTGTTTGTTTTATTTGTGTATTTTAAAATTGTCTCTACTGAATTTTCATAGAAAATAAAAGAATTCCTATTGCTTGCCAGCAATTTTTTCAATTTTTATGTATATTTAAATAAATATAAAAAATATAAAAATAAAAGTGCATCTGTTGACATGAGAGAGAAATACATTTTGTTTTCCTTCACAAAACTAAACCCAGAAATGTCTCTGTAATGTTTATACCTATTTTGATATCAAAACCAGTTCTTGTAAAATTTTTAAAAATTATTTTTGACCACAACATTTTTGTTTCTTTGAGGAAGTAGAGTAGGAGCATGATGTTTGTGTCATGATGGATGTTGAGAGATCAATGTCTTCTTAAAGTTTCATCCTTTTAATGAACTTAAGTATAATAAGTTTTTAGACCTTTCGGTGATTGGTTTTGCAAAGCAGAGATTTCATTCCTTGGTTCTGGTTTACATTAGTATCTATATCATGATGATTTCATCCTCTTTCATAGTACTTACTCTAGTAAGGAAAGCCCTGTTTCAGTCAGTGCTATCACAGCAGGGAAAAGAAATTAAAATGTAGGTGTCAGACATAATAAATCTGAGTTAACAAAAAAGCAAAGGAAACACCAGGTATGTAAAATTATTTCCTAGAGAAGCAAACTAATTCGTTGAAAGTTAAGCACACTCCAAGTTAGAAGAGCTGTTTAGTATCAGTTTGCTGTATGAGAGTTTTCTGTGTGAGAGTTCAGAGTGCGTGTCTGGGTAAAAAACAACAGGAATCATTAGCAGTTCTCAACTCAGAAATTAATTAGGCTGTTTGGTTAAATAACTGGGACAATGGTATCTGCTTGCTTCAGTTTAGTTAAACGAGTAAGATGATTATTTACTAATTAATGAATAATTTATTTGCTTTATGTTCTTAAAGCCTTTTCCTAAATTATTCTGGGAAAGTTTTTCAAAAGAGCCTAAGTGACTGAGCACAAAGTAGTCCTGGATAACCTAGAAAAGCCTGAAAAAACTTGTATGACTTTTATTACTTCTAAAGCACCATGTTGCAGTGTATTAAGATGCTAAATGTTATATATAGCAATTTGATAGTCTTATCTGGCACTGGTCTTTCATTTCTTAACATCTGGCTAATCTAAATGTGAGGTGTGGTATATACCTTCAACATCCCGCAGCAGTCCCATCCCCATCATCTGGGTGTGTGTAACATAGATCTTTGAAATGTTCAGGAGAGAAATCTCCAAATGCCTGCATGTTAGCTATGACTTCACCTGTGTCAGAGATATCTCTCAGAAGTAAAGAAAATTTTCCTTCAAAACCGTGCATGTGATTAAGTGCAGATCTAATGACTATGCAAGAAATTACTTTCATGGGCTTAAAGATATTTCTTTTTGAAGGTAAAACAAACCATGAAATTAGCTGATAACAAGGTTGAGATTTATACATTTAATCCCTTCTAGGCAAATCTCTGGATGAATTACAGTCAGAGAAAACTGTCTTAAGAGAGCCAATGTAACTAGCAGAATATTTTTTTAAAAGGGTGTTAAGGAGCTAGCATTAAAGGGGGGGGGGGAAGGGGGGACCCTCCTAAACAAGTCAGAAACTAATGAAATTACTTCAGAAATACAGCCTTTGGTTATGAAGATAAATCCATGAACAGCCCTGTGTGCAAAAAGAGGTAATTAAAGATTTTTGTAAAAGGAAATAAAAACAGTAAAGTGAATAAATAGATGAAAATTCAAAGTGAGAGGTGAATTCCATAGTAGCCAAATGCATCAAAGGGCAAACTAGAACCAGGTAGTTAAAACTAAAATAGTGTGGTGGGTAGCAAGCCAATATTTTGTTGTAATCATTCTTCTACTATTTAGAAGTCGTCTGCAGGCAGGTCCTTCAATCTTCTACCATGCAATTGTTTTAAAATGGTGGTTTGATTTTCTAGTGAGCCCAGTTTTTCTTAAACAAACTCTTGTTTCAGTTTTTTGCAACACTTTTTTTTAATATTGTCAAGTTTTGTGTCTCTATGAAAAAAGCTTAAAACCATGTACTGGATCGGCACATCTCATGAAAGATAATTGTATGAAGCTTGGTTCAAGAGGAATAGAAGCTACAGACAAGCATTTCTTTTTACTAGCTTAGTTTAACTGGTGTTTCATTATCAACTTGCTGTATCTACTGTTCCTTAACAACTCCAATGTATCTGCCACTATTTTAGCACCTTTCCTCTGGTAATGAATCTTCCCACGCCATCCTAAGATGTCTTCCCTTGTTCTACACTCTGACATTTTTGAGTAAACAAATTTCATTGCAGCTTTGATATCATAGATTGTCTATTTTATTCTTTCTTTACAGATTCTTTTCACTTAAATGATCTCAGGTGTAAACCAGTTTTCTCAATATGTATTGTAAAATATAACCTTAATATGTTGGTCTTTCTCTCCCAGATCCAGGAGATGGACAAAGCAGCATTTCAGTATTGTCATAGGCAAGGACTATGGGTAAAATGAGGAAATTGGCCTATTTGCATTTGTGTCGATCACACATTTTTAAATGATGTTTGGTTTTGCTATCAGGTTTCTCTGGTGTGCTACTGCACTAGATTATGGAATCTTAATTATGGAATTTTAATCACTGGCAGTTAAAATGTCTAGTAATATATTCAGGTCTTAATTTTGTCCTTATCTACAAAGTTTTATACATAGCTTAGGAACCAATATTTTGTTCATCTCAGTATTTATTGCTTCCTTTAATAGTTGGCAAAAAAAATACCATATCACCCGAATCAAATAGTTTTTGGAGCTACAATATCATGAGTTTGTTTCACTAACAATACAGAACTTCTATTATTGATACCATCACTGAATGCAGAATGCTCTTCATGACAATTGAGAGATTTGCATACGTACTTTCGAGTGCTCGATTTCACATACAAAAAGTGTAACTTACATGATATTTGCCTCTAAAAATAATAGAGATTATAAAGATTATAAAAATACTTCTGCACTGAAATCCTTCTCACATTTCTTTAATTTCCAGGAGCAATAAGAGAAATATTATTTGCTTCCTTACAAAGGAAGTTTATAGCAATAATAAAAATATTAAAAATTACTATATATGTTATTAATGCATATTACATGTAGATTTATGTGGACTGTACACTGAAGTATGCTCAGAAGTTTATTTTTTTTTTTTCACATTCTGTTTTGTATAACAGTCATAGCCACCACTGAATAAAGAGAACCAAACTCGTGGTGTACCTGATGGCATATTTCCTTGGTGATTAGCTGCATCTGGAACAGAGGACTGCTATGAAACAGAGCAAGTCTGAAAGTGTTCAGTTTTAAAATGTACCAGTTGAGAAGAGCAAGGTTTGGTTTAGGGAAGAGTGATATTTAATTAATTAAATCTTTAGTTAATTAAATCAATTAAACTAGGAAGATTTTATATATTAAGTCATGGTCAGATAGATAAAACAAAATACCTGGCACCAGCAACTAGACATGAAAGCCTGAAACGAAAGCCTTTGCATGTGATTATTCTGATTGAAATTTTCTGCAAAGGCTAAAGCCAAAAAAAGAAATATTGAATGAAGTGGAATTATTTTGAAAATTAGGTCATTATTTACTTTTCTTTTTGGGTGTATCTGAGAAAACTGATTAGACAAATTCTCTTGATGATTGTTTAAAGGTTTTTTAAAAAGTACCAGTAAAAACTATAGAGATTGGTCTACAATAATTCTATAAGATGTATTTCTTAAAGACTTCTAACACTATGGTTTGCTAGCATGAGATACAGAAGTAAAAGAGCTAATATGTTCTATTATGGACTGCAAGTCTGAGAGACAAAATTGAGCTAAGAGATGCTGTTCATTAATCCAGCTGTAAGTGGTATCTTATCTTTTGGGCTTATGAGTTCAAGGCAGACAGATACTGTGCACTTTTTCTACCCCATTCCTTGATGTATCTTTGGGTTCAGTTACCAAGATTTTTTCTAATAAGATCAAAGCACTACATAGCAAATAGCTGTGTAGCATGAATTTATATAGATTTCCCTCAAATATTTTTTGGGTGAAAAAACATATTCATTGAAATTAAAACAAGTTTTCATTTCATTTTTGTAAGGTCTATTCACTACCTTAAAGAAGTGGCAGTTTTCTAGATGCAAATTAAAAATAACCAAACTAAAACTGTCCTTGATTTTATTTTCCCCTTTCAGTACAGAAAACTGTGAATAGTTTTATTAATATTAAAGGATTTGAAAAAATATAAAGTGGAGTTATATTTTAAAATATTTTTCTGACATACTTTATTCCAACCTTTTTTTTCCCCCTTTTTAAGAGAAAAATAATCTGTCTAACCTGAAACAGATTGTTTTGTCTGTATGGGAGCTTCTGTAGATTTGATTAACACTACACTGTCAAGTCTTTGGGGTCAGGGCAGATTGTATTAGAAGCATGACAAGTAGTTAATGAATTTGCATTGACTAATCCATACAAAGCTAAAGATTTTTCTGTCAAGATTAATTTCCAAAAAGAGTAGGACACACTATTTGATACATTATCTTACACTGAATCATACTGTTATTGGACATAAGATTAAGGAACTGTGTAATTTTGTCTTATTCCATAGCTATACAACTGGGTTTTGCTATGACACTGATGTATAGTCATTGCTTTAAGAATTCACTTAATCACCAGTAATGTCCTGCTGTAATTCCTCTGTATATGGTGTGTGTACAGGCAGTAACAGGGAAAGTGCCTAGTCTTGCAAACATTCCCTTTCTAACAGTTCCTGCTGTGTAACCACTCTAAATGCAATGTGGACTCAGATGCTTGGTCCAAATTTTGATCTATGCCCTCAGTGTGAACCAGAGTGTTCAAAGACCTGGTGATGAAACACTTTAAGCTTTCAGATGCTGTCTAGATGTAATGTGATCAAAAGAGTTGCTGTTCCTTAAAACTGTAGTGGTCTAACTGTAATGAATACTCAGTGATTCTGTGAAATCTCAAGAGGCAGAATTTGGTGAAAGGAACTGCTGGAATGCTTTTCCCAGGGAAATTAGGCACACTAGTCTTGCCAAAATGATAAAAATTGATAGGGGAAAGTCTGGGTCTTGAAAAAAGGAAAAAGGATTAAGAAAGATGTCTTATCAAATTCTGAATGGAATTCCAGAACCTATGCAAAATAAGAGAATAAAGATAACACCCTTCTCATAAGGAGTGCCCATTTAAATATCGATGTAGAAATTATGGTCTGCAATAACAGCAATGAATGCAGGAAGAGTGGACAAGAGGGGAGAAATATGGCAAGATACTTTCCTTGCACATATTTTAAAGGTGACCATTTTGTTTAGGAATAAACCGTATAGAAGTTTATTTTAAAAAAAGAAGCCTTGCAAATTCATAGTTGACACCTTCAGTAGATTCAGTTGTCTGTAGTATATCTAGAAATGTATATGTAAACAAAGCCAAATTCCCAAAAAATAAACCAAAGTGATTACTCTGTTCAAATTAAATATCAAGGTAAAACATATTTCTTAGCAAGGAAAGGGGTGGTTTGGTTTTTTTTTTTTTCTGTTAGATACAGAAGATAATAGCTTAATAATTCTTTAAGAATATTTCTTAAGAACATGAATTATATTGCTTACAAGATACCTTAATATTTAGAATGAAGACATTGGGCTTATGCTAGTTTAAATGAAAGAGGTAGCTCAGTTCTCAGTAATGGTCCAAAAGAATAGTGTATTAGGATTTACTAGGGAAAGATTAGAAAGCAACCTCAGAAATTACAATGCTGTTGCATTTTTAGCACTGGGTGCAGTGCCAATTTTTTCAATTTATAAAAGGAGGAAGTAGAAATTAGAGGAACTGCAGAAAAAACCCCAAACATGGTCAACGTGGAGAATGTAAGGGGTGGAACCATTTCCATGTGAGCTAAAAATTAATGAAGTGGGAATTTTCAATCTCTAATGAAAGAAATTAAAAGATGTGCAGAGAGAAGAATGTAAAAAAATCTTGTCAAGCTGTTCCTGATATAGAAAGATAAGTAATTATTCACTCTCTGTACCAATCTTAAACTAAAATTCCATCAAGTGAAAATAATGTGTAAACAAAAATTGTTTCTATCCACAAAGCAAATATAAGCTGTTAAACTTCTTTGCCATATGCTATTGTGACCCTATATATGGTTTTTAAAAACTACCCGATAGCAAGAAATAAGAGTTCTTGAAATTCTATGAAGTCCAAAGATGATAACCCTAGATTATGGATTTGTTGGAGGTTGTATGAGTGTAATGGGAAGACGTTTATGTTCTGTGCAGTATTTTGTGAGAACTGGTAGTGAACATGTAAAAAAGTAGGTTCAGATACTATGAAAAGATATCGGCAATTAAGTCCTCTTGTTTTGTCTTGTTTACCCCTTTTAGAAGATGGCTCCATCTTTTATTTCAGATAGCTAAGTTACTCTTTGGGAAATGTTTTGTTGTCTGATGCCCAAGTCTAGTTTACTGCATATGTGAATTCATTGCACAGGAAATGCTTAACAACATCTAAAAAGCTTCAGTGGGCTCCACGCTGCTTAAAAGTATCCAGAAGAATAATATGAAAATATAAAGGCTAAAAATTAGTTAATGAAAAATATTGGCCTACAAGATAAGAGCTATGGAAGGTTGTAAATTAATATTTAGGACACATACTTCAAAAATGGAGAATGGTAAATATGATTTACCTTGCTAGTAAAGGTGTTGGCTGTGTGGATTACATTCATCATTATCCCTTATTCTAACCACCTCAAGATGAATGGCACAGGCTGACACCAACCATTTGGTTCCTGAGGTGAATATGATCACGGACTTCTTGTAAATAGTACTCATTTATGTCTCCAGCCTTCTTGGTTTTGATCCACTCTTTGCTGTAAATACTGGTTGCCTACTTCCGCACTACATGGTACAGCACAGTGCTTTTAAGTGTTGTATTTAAGTGCTTTCACAGCTGCTGCAGCTTTTACATCTGCATACAGATCTCTATAACTTGGATAAATCAAATGGTAACTATGTGTTCAGAGCAAACTTCACTGCTTCCATCACTCAAGAGTGTCCTTAGACTCTCTTATGTGTGTGTGCTCCTCAGTTTCTCTGTGCAGTTCATCCACTCCAAATGTTGTCTCTCTTTATACTGTCTAAATTTTAGTGTTGGGGGTTTTTTTTTGTTTCTTTCAATTTCATGTTTACTTTGTGAATTTGCTGTTTATGAACCTCTTTCTTCCTCTCCTATATTATTGCTGTTTAGCCCCACAGACTGCCCACGCAGGGGCAGATGGCTGTGGATATTTTAAATTCTTATTTTAGCTAATTTAAATGGAGCAAGGAAATGCAACACTTCTCAAAACTGCATTTGTTCTCTAGTTCCAGGAATTGCAATCACTTGTTAGCTGACTCATCAGTATGGGCCACGGCAAAACTGTAGCAATGTAGAATGCAATCAGCTGGTCAGTAAATAAAACCTCTCGTTAATCAGTCTTGTAGCTTTGGAGGTTGTTTCGTCATTGAAAAAGCATGCTTATTAAGAAGCTAGTGCGGTATTGAGACAGAGCTTGGAGAATCTACTGGAAGACATTTAGCAATTACCTAGACAAAGCAACAGCTGACCAGCAATGGTCAGCTTGGTTTCTTTGCGAAGGAGCATGGACAGTTCTTACCATGGAAACTGGGGTATTCATCAACACAAAAATATTAGAAACGTCCCTAAAATTTTTCTTTGTTGTACACCCTTAGTAGTTTAATGCTGTGTCAGATTTGCGTTACAGAGGTTTAGGTCAGTTGTATGGTGGAGGGAACTACAAACTTGTCATAATATTTAAGGAGTGACAAAATGATTCACACTGTAGAGTTACTCTGAGTTTCAGAGTTCTCACCATGCTGGCTGCTTGCATAGTAACCCTCTGGGGTACAGTGCATTAGTGTGCAAGGACAACCTGAAAAGAGGCAGGCAGGAAAGGAACCAGGGCCCTTAAAAAGTAGTGGACTTGTTTTCTGTTTTCAAGCATACACCAAATAGATATTCTCACCTATTAAAGTTATTAATGAATAATTGATGATGCATTGTTGGTATAATAGTGATCTCTTAAAACATTAAAAGCATTAGAAGTGTCTGTGCACTTGAGGAAGTGCATGCATGCACACAGTGCATATGTTAAATGTGCTGGAACATTTTCTGCTGAGATTCCCAGCAGAAGAAAAGCACTAGAGCTACTGTTGGATACCAGCTGGTCTGGCTCATCTCCAGATAGCTGGAATCAGTCTCTGGGTCACTGTTCAGGAAGAGCCGAATACTGTCAGACTAAATTGATTTAAGACTGTCTTAAGGTCAGAAGCAGACAATTCTTTTGGCTTTGTGAGCCATTCAAGCTCATTAACAAGCAACAGTTTACACACTAAGGATTCTTGTCTTTGCTTGGGATTTATTTAGCCAATGGGTCTCCATACTTGCAGCCAATGGTGAACAAAAATACATGTGGAAACTATCCACGTTTTTGAGACTTGCTGTAAAGTTAGGTAAGGACTTTAGGGTACGCAGTACTCTTTGTTTGCATGGTCCATAATTAATGTCTCATGGCACTGTTATTTCTCAAATGAAGGAACTGAAAGAATCCTGCATTTCCATGTGCAACATCTTTGCAAACAACCTCTGAAATATTGTGACTAAGGATTCTGAGGGGGGAAAAAAAAGAGAGACATTATCTTCATGGCATGACAAAAAGCTACTGAGGGTCACATTCAAGAAATTTGCTTGATGCAAATGGGGATGGTGAAGGAATAATTTTTTTTTTAATTGAATTATGGGTTGTCAGACTGTTTTCATAGTTCAGTGAAGATTTTATTTTGCAACTAAATAACATTGTCAGTACTAGTTCATTAATATCATCAGAATGGGCATATTTCTGTTGGCTCAAACTCCTCTTAATCTGAAGGATTTTTTTTTTTTTAAGTCTTGATTTTATTGTATTTCACTTCGCTTCAAAGGGGTTTTATTTATAGTAATTATTTAATGACTTGCTGAGGACCTTCAAATATACCATATATTCACTAGTTCTGGTATGCAGTCAGAGGGAATGCACACAAGGATATTGGTAGAAAATAATTATGTAGATTTGACCACTTGACAGCAAACTGTAATGAATCTAGAAAAAACTCCATTGTAGATCTTACTAGATTTTGGATACATCATACTTATCTTAAAGAGAGTGGAAGAGGAATTCATAGTAGTGGTGTCAGAGGAAGCTGTGTTATTAGTAGAATGAAAAATTTTCAAGTAAATGTTTAATCACTTGCAGTTTTATTTTACAATCTAAAACTAGGTGGGGTTTTTTGGGTTTTTCAGAGCCAAGTGATTGTACTTGCTTACACCATGTTTTAATTGCATGCCCTTTACTCTCCTTGCACGTTGTGAAAAAATGATACTGATAATCTAGGCTGAGACTCTTCTGCTGTGTGCAACTTGTCGTACCTAATGTGAATGAACCAATGCAAGAAAAAGCTGTTTTAATTGTGTTCTCCTTTCCTGATGAGATTTCAGTTCCAAAGTATGTCAAAGTCAGAATCCCAAATGCTTAAATTCACTACCTCTCACTTTGTGTACGGTGTCATCATATAGTTTTAAAAAGAAGATTCATATTTTTTTTTTTGTTAGACACAGGTTTTTAAACTGTAATTGACTTTGTAGAGATAGGTACAGAATTGATGCAAACCCAGAAAGAAATGAAAATATTTATTTTCTAGTTGAAGTCTATGTTACTGATAGGTACATGAATGTATACTTTTACATACAAACACGGTGAACTTCTATCTCAGATTACTTGCTCTGGTACTGTCTGGATAGTGATTCAAAAGGGGAGGACATTTCTCTTGCTCCATTAAAGGAGTTAGTTGCTGCTTTTCATCAGCTCACACAAACTGCCAGAGCCAATGTCTGCCTTACTCTCCTTACACCTAATGCACTTTCTCTATAAACTCTGGGGATTACATCGAGCTTTTATAACTGGCAGCATGGCATTGCAAGGGATGAAGGCAAGGCGAGAAAAAAAGATATTAAAACTTCTTACTAGGACACCAGGACCATCGCTCATCATCAGAGCTGTCCTTGTGAAATGTTGGTACTTCCAGCAGTCCTTGGAAAGTCATACTTTGCCACTAAATGGAAAACAGCAATTATGCTCTGATGGATGTTCAAGATTACAGTATTTCTTATTCCCAATTTTTACAGCTTCAAATAAATACCTCCCTTGTTTCCCGCTGTCTTACTGCTCCCAAAGAGTGCATTCACGAGTGAAGAAGTTCTAGATATGTGATAACTAGATTATCTGTGTAATGTCTTTTTCTACTACCATGAAAAGTCAATATTTCATTTACACTTCTTTCCTCTGAAAGCCCAATCTCCTTCATGCTCTCCATCTTCTGAATTTTAGAATCAGGACAGGTCTTTTCAGCTTGTTTATTTACCTGTGAACAAACTTCTCCTTTTCATATCCTGCTAGTTTTCCTTTCAAAGATGCTTATAATTCTAAATTGAAACTTCTGTTTTCTTTTGTGACTAAAAACCTATTGGAAAAATGCTACTTTCCTCATAAAGACTGATTACTACAGCTCATGCTACACACACACAATATTCTGCTCTTTAGCCCATCCTTTGACATTTTTCTACCTCAAGTTTACTGATTGCTCAAGGAAAAAAGGTCCACATTTGAACACCTTAGGTTTTCAGGTCCTGCTTATATTTTTGAGAGACTAGACTAAAATCACAGAAGGGTATAGGCTGTGTGTGGTAGTTATTTATTAATCCCTAGATGCCTCCTTCTTAGACCAGTACTGAGAGCCTTAAGTGAGATCACCGAATTCTGTATTGAATGTGTGAGAATTGTTAAGAATCTCATTATGGCACTTATAGCAGATACCCCACAGAGTGGGAACAGAAGGGTATAGGAAATTCAGAGAGGAGTGCCTGACTTATATGGAGATAAGCGTCTCCATTTGGAGCGTGCAAATCTTCACAAAGACACCTGTATCTCTATAAGAATTGTAGAGTCTTTCTAGGTTGTAAAGTAACCACATATCTTTGAAATTATATGCGTCCCAGTTGGGAAGATAGAGCTTCAAACCCGCAATTTCTGCCTCCACAGAGCACTGGTTCCCTATCAGGATCTTCCAACCCTTAGTCCTGCTTAGGAATTTCTGTCCTGGAGGTACCTCCTGGCCTGAAGGGTACACCACCCATTTTGCATAAAAGATTTAGAGATTTGTTGGTGGACTCAGTGAGCATGATCCTTCAGCCCTGAAGTTTAATGGTCACATAAGGCAGAAGGTGTAAGGTTTCAGTTCCAGACCTGTGCAGGAAATATCCTGTAGAGTGGGCAGGTAAAGAAGTTTTCCGTGCTGATTGTTATGAAAAGTATTGAGTTCTGAAAAACTAAAACCAACCATAGATAAACACCTGGATGGTTCTCTTCTACTTAATTAATTTGTTGAACTATTCAATTCCAAAAGCCATAGAAATTTTGATACAACTCATGAGTGCAAAAAAAACATTTTTTATCTCAAGTAGATCCCCTTTGTAGATGTGATCTGCAGAGCAATCTAGCTATCAGGCTTTGGTTCTTAACTATTCCACAAGTTCAGATGAGTTGACTGTAGCTGCAATGGTGGTAGTTTGCAACTATTTACATTTATAAAATCATGGTATATTGAAAAAACAATACTTACACCATATTTGATGCATTGTCCATTTTTAAAAAAAATTCAGTACTTTTAATGGCCTCTGTAAAAATCTCATGATAGACTTTTAAACAAATATCAGAGGTATGTAATGACATAGGATCACTGTGAGAACAGGGCATGAATTTAAAATGTCAGTACTTATTTAGAGTGATTTGAGCACCATGCAGAACTGATTGCAGGACAGCACTGGTGTGATTTTCATGTCTGAAGTGTTGCAGTAATGTGTCAAGAAATAAGCACAAATTAATATGAACTCTACAAATTTCCGTAAAACAGGTGGAAAATTTTCTCTTTTTGGTATTGTAGCAACCTTTTCAAAATGTGAATTTGATGGTGGTGATTTCCTTTTTATTCACTAGTTATACGTTATTAGTAGTATTATTGCCTGATTTATATTACTGAAAATCAGAAGACACATTTAGTATAAAAATAAATTTTACTGTCTGTTTTTCACTTTCCTGTTATTTGTATTTATTCCTTGTGGTATATTGTTCATTTCAGTAATTTTAAAATTTCTCCTTCTTTTATCCTTACACATATATTTATCTACAGATGTCTCATTTATCCAGAGACACTGCAAAAAATAGCTGGAAGACTTCTACACCTAAAAGGCCCTTCAATTTCCCTTCCCAGCAAATAGTTAAAAACATAAGAAAAGAATGAGCAAGAATAAAATACTAAAAAAGATCTACAAACAGATCTCTGTAATGGTCTCTCAGTATTTCCCAGGTAACTGGGAAGCTGTTAGATCCACATTAGATCATGCTTCCTTATTAGTAGTCACTACCATCTGTCTGCTGTCATGAGATCGTTTATGGAGAGTTCTTTTAATATGTATTTTTTAAAAGCCTATGTTGCTATCCAGGTTTCAATTTCTATTCTTGCCTGGTAAGCAACATCCATTTTCTCCTTGTATTGCAGATTCCTTTTGCCTTCTTTATTGACTTCATGCCTTTATCAGAATCAGCACAGCTTTTAATGCAACTAGTAAGCCTGTCATTAGGGACTTGATGGAAGCCTTCCTCAAATTGTAAATAAATTATACTTTATGTACGGCCATTATCATCTTTCTCCAGGGGTTTCAATGGCTCCAAGCTTTTGTGGTATAGACCATATCCCTTTAGGCAAGATATCCCTTCAGGATATTTCCCTTCAGGCGCGATATGCTGCTTGTAGTCATTACAGTATTACTTTGATTATTCTCTAAATTACCCCTCATTACTGTACATTTTCTTTGCTTTTCTCATTACAGATGTAAACATTGTGTGTCTGTTGTGTTTTCAGTCATCCTTCCATTCAACTTCTTAATATACGGCTTCTCTCAGAGATTTTTGATGGATTAAAAAAAAGAAAAAGCCATGTTTCTAGCCATGTCTGTCATGTCTAAAAATATAGGGAATTCAGAATATGGTTTCTTATTTAATTTAGTGTGATTAAGTAACTAATTATTCACAATAGCATATTGAAAGGCATCTTTATGATTCTTTTGGGAAGTATTATGAAAAAGGTCTTGCTCTGCATCTTGATTGTCAGCTGACCTGGGCTCTATCAAAGCTATAATAAGAGAAGTAAATTCCAGAGGTGAAAGGCTTTTGCTAAGAATTTCCTGTCAACATCCCCTGACATTTATGTTTAGGGACTCCAGTGTTGCAGCTGACCTCAGCTGTCATGGTGGAACACAAGAGGAGAAGTAGGTTACTTAATTACAGTCATTCAAAACCTTGCCAATGCTTAACAAGTTCTCTGTTATGATTCCCGTTGGGCTACATGATTTCATGAACATGAACACTATTGTCCATTACATCACATCCTATGGGAGCATGAGAGGATTTATTATGGGGAATAAAATTTGTACAACAGCATCTTAAGCTGACATATTCAGAAAGTTCTTATGACCTTAATGACTTCATTTTTAGGTTTTTTAACATAAGATGTATGCCCCTAGTACACACACTTAACAGATACATTTCTGTCAGTACAAATCTGTAAAACAGAAGCAGAATTCTTGAAGATTCACGGAAATTTGAGTCTCTATTTAAAAAGATCTTCATTCTTTTGTGCCTGTAACAGCCTGAAGACCATTTATGAGTGTGAAGTGTTCCTTTTATCATCCCTTTGCATAAAACCATAGGTTAATCTTCACTTCCAGGAATCTTTTCACTCACTGTTGACATATAATGTAGTTTATATTCTGTTTCCACAGAAGACATAAACCTTATACTTGAATATGTGTTTAGAAGAACTCATGAAAACAGATTTGTGGGTAAATTTCCTCCTCCTTCCTAGGACTTCTGGTTTTATAAAATTCATTGGAACTGCCATTTTTCTATGAAGTAGAATTCATAAAATAATTGCTCTTGTACACCCACCATCACCTGCTTCTACCAAGTGCTTCACAGTGTTGAAATTCGTCAGGAGCTTTAGCCATATTTTAAGGAAGTAACCTGGCATTGTGTGAAATTTCAACATTATTATTCTGATGCTGATGAGTCCCATTTTGGGTGTCAGACCACATAGCACAAAGCATTTTAATGATAACAATTACTGAGATGATCTTTGCTTTTTATTTCATGTCATTAAGCAGCAGTGGTGGTCATGAAAACAGAGTCCAAATTCCATGAGAAAGTACTTAGTTTTCCAACCCATTTCACCAGCTGATGCTCTGTTCTAAGCAAACTGGAAGCTGTGAAGGATGAAGATACATCTTCATCAGCATAAGAGACTTCTATGTGTTATCCTTCTCTTGTCTTGTTGATTAGTGTCTAAGACCAGGATGTTGATAGGCTAAATTGCATCATAGTAAAAAACACCCCAATAGATCAGGTATGGTTTCCCACCTTCTTTTAGTGAAAAAACAAATCTTTTCATTTGAAATTTAAGGTGTACTCTGCCAAGACAAAGGCAATAAGGCTTTAATCCTTATTATTCTTACAGATCAATGTTTGAGGGTTTTTTGGAAGTGGCTGCATGTAGCATCTAACTTCCTTTCATTCGACATTGTGTAGTTAGTACATCAGGTTAAATAATAAGTTCAAGATAGCCTTAGGCTACTTCTTTGTCTTGTTAGTTTGCTCTTTTTTGCAAGCTTCCTGAAAGGATATTTTAAAAAAATTGTAGATTACTTTAAAAAAAAGAAAAGCTACTTGTTGATAAAATCTATTCACTTTATTAGAGAGAATCCAGCTAGAACAGGTTATTAAATTCTTACATTCACATAGACATTTATACATGAAGAAAAGAAAATGAACATTTAGAGACCTTGTTCTGTGACTTCAAGGTACAGACTGACATGTTTGAAATACAAGCCTAGAGCTGGGGTTTCTGAAGCAATAATATACTCAAAATGATTGAGAACTGAACAGCAAATCTCAGAAAGTCGTAATCAGTTGTACAGGGTCTAACTGGAGGCCTGTCACTAGTGGTGTTCCCCAAGGTTCAATGCTGGGTCCAGTATGGTTAAATGTGTTCAGCAATGACTTGGATGAAGGGACAGAGGTCCTCAGCAAGTTCACTGACAACTAAAAGTAGGGCAGAGTGGTCAACACCCTAGAGGTCTGTGCAGCCCCTCAGAAGGACCTTGAAAAGCTGGAGGGATGGGAAGAGAAGAACCATTTGAAAATTAAGAAAGACAAGTGGAGTATCCTGCAGCTGGGAGGAATAACCCCAAGGACCAGGACAGCTTGGGGGCTGATCTGCTGGGAAGCAGGTCTGTGGAGAAGGATCTGGGGGTCCTAGTGGACAACAAGCTGTCCATGATCCAGCAGTGTGTCCTTGTGGCCAAGAAGGTCAAGAGTACCCTGAGGATATGAGGAAGAACTTTGCCAACAGGTCAAGTGAATCGATCCTGCCCCTCTACTCAGCCCTAGTGAGGTGCATCTGGAATGTTGTGTCCAGTTCTGGACTCCCCAGGACGCAAGAGACATGGAGCTCCTGGAGCAGGTCCAGCAGAAGGTGACAAAGATGATCAGGATTGAAGTGCCTCTCTCACAAGGATGGACAGAGGTAGCTGGGACTGTTCAGCTTCAAGAAGAGAAAACTGAGAGGGGACCTTATCACAGCCTTTAAGTATCTGAAGGCAGGTGTCAGAACATGGAGCCAGCACCTGTGCTTGGTGGTGCTGGGCAGCAGGACAAGACACAATGGGCAGAAACTGATGCACAGGAAGTTCCACCTGAACACGAGGAAGAATTTCTTTAAAGTACGAGTGATCACACACTGGAATGGATTGCCCAGAAAGGCTGTGGAATCTCCCTCACTGGAGATATTCCAGAACTGTCTGGACACAATCCTGTGCTGTGTCCTCTAGGATGGCCCTCCTTGAGCAGGGAAGTGGGACCAGATCCACCCACTGTGGTCCCTTCCAAGCTGGCCCATTCTGTGATTCTGTGGTACTATGATTTTTGCTAAGAGTATTTAAACCTCCAAAGCGAATTCAAGATTTTAAAGAAGGCGTATGCAAATATCCTCAAATTCTGCCTTCAAAATAAGGTACACATTCTTTACACTGAACAAATAATTCTAGATTTACCAAACAAAGGTCTGAGGCTTTAGCCTCCAGGACCTTTATTTTTTCAAGATAAGCTATTACCCTTAAAGTATCAGGTTTGATTTTGAAGGAATTGTGTACTACAGATTTTTAAAATAAATTTAAATATTTTAAATAGCAGCAATGCTTTAGCAAGAACTTTAAACAGGCACATGTAAAGCATCATGCCAAGAGATACACTGCTCACAAAGTTCTTTTCCAACACACATTCTTTAGAACTGCCTTTGTTTTTAGTTTCTGTTTGATCTATGAGGGGATAATATAGCAATAATTGCAACCTTTACAATTTATACACAAATGTCAGAAAATCTATATATCTTTTCTCACTAATTCTTCTAGTTGGTGATGGCACCATTTAAATTAAAATTAAAATTAAATATTGTCTCATGATAGAGACAGTAATTGTCATCACTGATGATTATGAACTACCTGCCTAACAATCAGGAAATGACTCAATTTTGATGTTATCTATGCTTGTTAGAAACCTGAAAGAAATGCCTCTTCCTAATTGTATTTCAAGATCCATGTAGTATCACAAATAAAAGTTTCTGTCTTCTAGGAGCTAATGTTTAATGGGTAAATACCACTTAATTTTAATAAAATCAGCTCTTTTTTTTCAGTTGTTGGAATTTTCTCTTTCAGAATGGTTTACCATCACATCAGCTTTAATTTGCATGTAGAAATAGATCATTTTACCTCATTATTTTTTGGCTAACTTGAAATCGAGTTTCAATCATCATCTAAAATGAGAGAGCTCTTAGTCACATTTCAGAATTAAGATATAAAATCCTTTCTTTCTCCAGTGTTCCTTCTCATGTGTTCATGTACTGTCAGATTAGAAGTAATTCAAGATTAGTGAAACATGGTCAGTTTGATTAACAACCGACAATTAAATCATTCCCCTGTGGAAGACCTTAATACTTTTTAATTCTCAGTATTGGGTTGTACAGATCTAGTACCTGTTACCCAGGCTGCCATCAGGGACAAAGGGAATAGTGTTAGCTGTATTTTGTCAAGCTCCAGCAGAGCATGCTGGGACACCGTGGGCAGGGTATCGTAAACATCCATGATTCTATCCAGAGAATCTTCTACACAAAGCATCAAAATAATAGTATATGGTTATCTGTACAACTGGAAATTTAACAAAGTTAAATTTCTTCTCAAATAGCAGATTTTTACATTGCCTGAAAGCAAACTGCAGAGACTTACTGACATGTTTGTGCTTTACCCAATTATGTAAAACTGAACTCTGATGTGAACCTTTTGTGCAACATAAACTAAACAAGGTAAGAGTGCAATTGTTAACTGGTGTGGACAAATACACAATATAAAAACCAGTATTGAAAGAACTAAAGTAAGCACTGCACATGTGACTAAATATGATACACCAGTAATAAATTGTTTAGAGCCCAGAACAACAACTTCAAGAGGAAGTCTAAGCTTATGTATTTCCTGTCTAAGGCTTGCTTTCACTGGAAATATTGGTGAGAATTCAGTCTTAAAAGCTTGTCTTTTGCTATTTGAGATTATGTGAGTGAGCCACTGTTTTAAAATTGTCACTGCCTTTTGAATAAAACCAGAATCAAACACTGAAATATTTAAATGTATTCTATATTTTCTAACTTGTGCAGTTACAGTTCAAAGCTTGCTAGATTTGAAACACAGTGATGAAAGTCTCTGTTGAATGCAGCACGGCCATCACTGTGGCAGCACTGCAAACTTTTCCTGTCTGATCTGTCAACCTCTGGAAGGCATGATGCTCAGCAGCTGATAAAGTGCTTTATGCTGAAACCAAAATTATGGGTTCTAATGAACCTCAGAAATGCTGCTGTCTTTGAAATGTGACTCCCTGTCCAGTGAGAATTGGGCTGTTTTCACAGTATTGAACAGCCACTGGATGATAATGACCTTCAATAGCTACAGCTTGGGGCTAGATCAGTGTTTGATACTAAGAGGTGAAAAGCTTTCAAACTCAGTACCAGTCCCTTGAGCTATTTAGTCCTTACAATGACTTATGTCTTGGTAAACATAAATCCCCTTTGTCCTCATCATGCTTGTTGCTCTGCAGCAGGTTTTCTACAGGCTTTGCATCATTTTTTACTATAGATTTTTCTGTAGATTTGAACCCTATTCATATAATCTGATTTATGCTCTTGAAATGTTTTGTTTTGAAGTCCAGCAACATCAATTAACTGTGGCTTTGCTGGGTTTTGAGGCTTCAGTGAAAAGAATCTGGGCAGCTGCCCATCTCTTTGTCCTTTTCCTTGGTTCAATCCTAAACTCAGTGGTGTGGTGCATAGTTCTCAGCAAGCTCATGGGTTGAAGTCAAATCACCTTTGTGGGTAAAAGTACATCTTTAAGGAAATATGTGAATGAGAGGGATAAAGAAAGATAATCTCTCAGTTTTACTAACAACTCAGATTTTCTCTTTAACATAGATAAAACAATCTGCCCAGGATTCTTCTTTCTTCCTCACCACTTCTGTTTTCCTCTTGATTGAGTAGGTCAGTAATGTAAACTGATAAACTGCTGAGAAACATGATGTGGACATGAGGACTTTCATCAAGCTTATCATTTTAGAATGGCCTCAGGTGAAAAACATGTATACCTACATACTTGTACATGTTTGATTTATACTGAATGTTTGTCAAATATTTTCATGATAGCTACAAAACAGGAAGGTATGCATAGTCCTGCATTTTGGGGAACATACTGTGACACAGGGAATTCACACTAAAAGCAACGGCTCTAAAGCATTTTAAAGTAATGTTCTTCTTGACTGCATCCTTTCCTTACCTGGAGTAGCACCCACATGTGTAGGTTTCTTTCCCTTGAACATTTCCTTTGAAAATTTCTTTCAGTTGTGTGTTTCTCTCTTTTTTGAAACCACTGGCTGATTATTACAGTATTTAGACCATGCCTTGTCCCTGCAGATTTACTCACTCAAAATAGTGTCCTCTTACAAACAGATTAATTCAAATCCACTCAAATATAGCTTGGCTTGGAATACATGTTTACAATGTACTTGATTGTAAAGACACTAGTAGACTGCAAGCTTTATCAAACTGAGAATATAAAGCATAAAACCTTGTGTGCCTTTGTTGTTGTACTTTAATTCTGTTAATCGCCCTAGGTAAAGATTAGCTGCTGTTGTCAATTTAATTCAGCTTCAAACAAAGCAACAAGGTCACTTCTTTTTTTCTCTTTTTTTTTTAAGCAAACAGGATTGAGTTGTCATGTAGTTCTAATAGGCAGCACAGGGAATCATTAGTCCACCTCAGCTCCCTGACTGATGGGCATTTCACTTCAGTCATCTGACTGAGCACTAGTGGCCCAGTACTATTGACACCGTGTCAGAGCTGAGAGAAGATGCCTTAATCGGCTCAGACACTCTCTGCATTGATTTGACAAGTTGCTGTAATGACCTTCTTGTTTTTCTGAAGGATTACTGTTTACCCAGGGAGGTGCTGCTGAACGCATGTGCTGCATTGTCATGGAAACTATTATTGTTGCATTTTGATCCCATTAATGTTCTGGTGTGTGACACTGATATGAGACATTGAATATTTCAATGAAGTACATTCCACCTCAATAATATTAATCACTGATGATTCATTAGACTTACAAAATTTACAAGTAGTTCTGTGTAGCTTGGCCAGCAGCAACAGAAGGGCTGTGGCTGCTTAGGGCACTTTCTTGCCTTGATTTGATATTTTATGGCCCAGGTAGCTTTTTTACTTTGAAGGAGAAAATGCCACTGTTTATTTTGTTTGTTTTGTTTTCTAATTTTTGCTCTTTGACTTAGGTAGCTTGCCAGTAATTTAGGATGATTCTGGTTGAAGAAAGAAGTAAGAAAACCAAGATGGGGAAAAAAAAATTCCTCATACTTGAGACATATATATCCATAAGGAAAAACAGTGTTTTGGAGAGAAGAGGGTTAGGTGATATATAGAACATTTTCTTCATCATGTTGAAAGTGTAGCAGCCTGTAACTAATAATTTTTCCCTCTCTCCTTGTAGCTTTAGGGTAATGGCAAGTGGAAGACATATCTCAAAGCTCACGATTCTAAATTCTCACTTGTTCAGTGGAAGCGTATTTTTCTCAGCCATTTCCTTCTTGTGTTTGGTATATTGAGTGTGTGATCTTTACTGTCTCTAGAAATTAGTATCTTAGTACACCACATTTGGTTTAAACAAGCATGGTTCCAGCAGTGATTTAGGCAAAAAAGAGTGAAAAAGCGCCACTGATATGAAGGAAATAATTCTAACAGTTTAGAAGACATGATAGCTGTTTCCTTGGAAAAGGTAGTATAGCAGGCTCTCTTCCAGGCTAGATCTAATGATAAAGCTGCAACTGAAGTGGTTATCCTGACAAATTTGAGCAATTTCCTGTATATTGATTTTTGATGAGAAGAAAGGAAAATCTTCAAACTTTTTTTATGTGAAGAATCATCTTTCATACACAGCTTTGTAATTGGGAAATATTGTTTGAAAACATGTCAATACAGGCTGAGTTCTTATCTAGGGGCCATGGACTGCAAATGAAAGAATGATGCTATAGAAATAGCACTTTACGAAGAAGGGGTTTTATTTGAAAATTAAGAATTATTTCAGTTTTACTCTTCACTCTTCATCTTAAGTGTTGCAAGGCTACTCAGGCCTAGGACGTATTACATCATAAGAAATCTGACTGAAGGAGATGTTGAAATCAGTGCTTAGCTGCAGTAACCTACCATTTCTCTCCATTCCATCCAATACACAATCATCCAGTCATCAGCTAATAGTTTAGGTTATTGACAGAAGTGTCTTATTGACTCCCTTGTTTAACCTAATAAATAATGAAATGCCTTTCACAGTATTTGAGGAAGTACTGAGTAATATTTCCCGCACATTGCAATCAGTTTTTATCTGATCACAGTCATTAATATTTCTGCTTTGATTCTAAGTTATCTGAGATATTGTTAGCATGTCTTAGCACTTCATTCACAGTACAGGCTACTGAATGCTCTTTGTGGCATTTACCTTTGAGAAAGATGTGCAAAAATCATAGTCTTTGAAAGATTTATGTCTCAGAACACAAACTAGGGAGGTTTTCCAGTAACATCATCTAGAACAGATGGTTTTTCCTACTGATCAACTATTTCACGGGTTGTACTTTGGTCAAAGATGAACATGGTTATGATTATCTTTCTCTTTCAATGGAGAGGAATAAACACTTCACAAATATAGAATGTCCCAAATTCTTTTGAGAGGAGGTATTCTTGAGAGGCAGAATACGTGCTCCTGTATTTGCATTTATAGTTATTTCTTGTTGGCCCCCAGGGTCATTCCTAACATGGGAAATGTTAACTTCGTGTTAAGAAAATGTTTTGGTTTAGAATATGCTCTTTACTTGAGCCAGGCTGTTTATATAATGAATTCTGGCTTAGAAAATATTTGTCAGGCTCAGCTGCTGAGCTTTTTGCTAAATTTGCTTGGAACTTCCTAGTCCTCTGTTGTTACAATGAAAATTCTGGATAGCAGTAGTTTAACATTACTTAGCAAGTGCAGTGAGTAAGCTCTGGAATTAGTCAGGGTCTGACATGATAAGGAAGCAATGCCTTCACTTTTTGACTTTCAAAGGTGCAGAGCTATACTTTGTTCTATTACATAGAAGAAACCATCTGATTGAGACAAAAAAAATATGGTTCCTTCATCTTCTGCATTCAGCCCAATACACAGGCAGTTGCTTGTTACATAGGAGAAAAAACAGAGCCAGGAATTCTCCTTTCCTGATTCAAACAAACCTGACATTCTCTTACGCTCCAGATGCTTTCTCACTTAGTAAAAAAAGGCTTAGATGTTGCCAACATTAAATAACCAGGCATAAATAAGTATAATTAGTAGTATTCCCAACTTTAAAATTTTTTAGGTGTTAATCTTATGCATTTAGAAATGTATTTATGTGTGAGCTACATACATATTTCATGTATTGAATAAAATGTGTTTCTATACAAAGAAATCAGACAGGAAGAGACAAGAATATGCACTATGTCTAAGCAGAAGTATTTGAAGTTGAAGGAGTATTATGTGGTGCTCAGTTAAATAAATACTAAAATTCCAGACTCCAGAAAACATTCAGTGTAAAACTGCTAGTAGACAGTATATTTTCTGCTATATCCATATTACATTACCTGCAATTCAAATTGAAGACTGTGTAAATGTGGGATTATTGTATTAGTTTGAATTGAAATGTATTTCAAAGTGAAAGCTCAGCATATTGCAAAAATACCTATATAGCATCGGAATGTTGATTTAGCCAAGAGGGATACGGCTTGCAGCCAAAGTGGCCCTTAATGGCACTGAAATTAAGAGTTTAATCAGCTTTTTTTTTCAATGAATAGCTTTGAATGAGACCCTTTAGGCTAAAATAGAATATTTAGGCTTAATTTTATTTTGTTTATTGCCAATCTACTAAAAATTGCCTTGGTCTTGTTCAAGAATTGAAGTAGAGATTTTTACATTTGGAATGTAAATTTTGAATGCTAATTTTGTGGAACCTCAAAAGTAAAGTAGTTTTTGGGTCCTTCTCTATTTAACTACTTGGTGTGTTTGTTCTTCACTTTAACAAAGATGCACGACCTAAAGGATGTTTAATAATCTTTTTGGTGAAGTATCTTCACAACTGCTGTTCCAGTGCTAAGCATTCAATATCATCCTAGAAGACTCCTCCCTAATCAAATCAAGTCCTTAGGTTTTACAAGCCAAAAGTGAAAACTGTTGTGGGATATTCTTTTCCTCAAGATGTTGGTATTTGTCCTTTTGAGAAAATCTTTATCCTTTTCAAGGATTCCACTTTATTCTGTTTGGGTTTTTGTTCTTCTATGAACAATACCCATAGCTTTTGGTGACTTATGCAATATATTTTAATTTAGAGACAAATTTCAAATTCCAGGTCTGAAAATAAATGAAACTGCATCCTCTGTCCTTACAGACTGACTCAACCTTTTCCTAGTTAGCTTATATGGTGATCCTCATAAGAGCTTGGTATTCAGAAGAGTGAGGAAAGGGGATATCTTTCCCATATAAACCAGCCAATAGAGCTGTGTAACAGGCTGGCCCTAGGACTAGTTGGCATAGTTCTGCTCTAATATATTAAAGGACTTCGTCATAAACTAAACCCAGTTTAACAAACTAATCACTAAGTTGCTTGCTTTACTCATTAAGCATCTTCTTGGAGAGCTGGTTCATACTCATACTTTGAATATTGTGTGCAGCGTTGGTAACCACAATATAAGAAAGATATTAAGCTATTGGAGTTCAAAAGAGGGTAATGAAGATGATGAAGTGCCTCGAGGTGAAGCCTATAAGGAGTGGCTCAGGTCACTTGGTCTGTTCAGCCTGGAGAAGAGGAGTCTGAGGGGAGACCTCACTGTGGTCATCAACATCCTCACAAGGGGAAGCTGAGAGGCAGGTACTGATCTCTTCTCTCTGGTGACCAGTGACAGGACTTGAGAAAACATCCTGAAGCTGAGTCAGGGGAGGTTTAGGTTGCATAGCAGGAAATGATTATTCACCCAGAGTGGTTGGGCTCTGGAACAGGCTCCCCAGGGAAGTGGTCACAGCACCAAACCTGACAGAGTTCAAGCAGCATTTGGACAACACTCTGGGGCACATGGTGTGACTCCTGCGGCTGGTGCTGTGCAGGGCAGGATTTGGAATCAATGATCCATCTGGGTCCCCTCCAACTCAGCATAATCCGAGATTCTGTGATTTGCTTGAATAGTATATGAACCCATCAGATTTCTGCTGCAATTTTAAAGCCAGTAGTTGCATGACTGGTGTTGTGTGGAAAGATAATGTCTGGCAACTAGGGACTAAGTTTTTAGAACTCCATACTTCACAAATTATTTATTAAAGCTACCAACTGAAACTTCGTGAGGAATCTGCTGAAAAGAGGCAAGCTCTGGTAAAACAGCAAGACAAAGTGTCCATTAAACTTCCTTATTCAATTGTGGTATTTCTGTCCTTCACACAATCTTGCTGTTACTATAGTTTAAAATGATAGGAAAAAAACCCTGTTGAAGCATTGATATTATTAGGTACAAAGTGCGAATTTTGAGGTTAGGCCAACAAAAAGATAACTTGACACTACATGCAAAGTAAGACAAACTGCAAGTAGACCAGCCGCTGCCTTGAATCAGAATGAGTCTGGAAGATGAGATGATTTTTCCTACAGTCCAGCCGGGAACTTTTCTTCACTGAACATGAATTGAAAGTCACTCACGCACACGTGTTCAAAAAGTGTGTTAAAAATGTCAATTCTTTTGAGACATGAGTCAGCTCTTGTATTGATTACATATTTTGCTTTCCATGGCTCAGCTTTCCATATCTCAGCTCTACCTTAAAATGGTCTTAGGCAACTCTTGTTATGCCATGTATTCATGGGGCTGTTCCATCTCCCCAGAGGCCCTTTTAAAGCATGATCAGGCATAAAATGTACCAGGTTTTGTGCCATTATAAAAATGGTGAGAATGAAAAATGGCCACTAGATACTAATATGAGACATATTAGACTATATCTGCAGTCAGATGGAGGTTGGGTTCATGCAATTAAAACCCACTTGGACAAATAATTTGCAAAATAATGAAAAAGTTTTTACTGGCATGACAGTGGGCAACTTACTGTAATTTCAGTGGTTATTTGAGATGATTATTTTTGGTTGCAATATGTAGTTTCACAGGACCAGAATATTCAACAGAAAAGACAAAGAGGTTTTGCACAATAAATCCCTCTTGTGGTATGCCCAGACTTGCATTAAATGGAATGAGTGGCTCCAATTTGAGCAACTGCTTGATGCTGGCCAACTGCTTAACACTGCTGTAACTGGTTTTTTTTTCAGGTGAGACTTCAACAATCACAATATTTGCTATCTCTCCTGGCAGGAATATACTTGCTGTCTGAAACCAGTACAAACACATTTTCAATCAGAATTTCCAGTTGCTGGTCTGGTAGCATTAAAGGTTCTTTAAATCAAGATTAAAAATTATACTAGTACTTCACCATATATGAGATACAAAGATACGCCAGCTGTGTCTTGTGCATAAAGTATCTTATTTAATTGGTTTTGAATTTTCTTTTAAGATGTTTCCTCTTGCTTCTCTTAGCAGGGCACTAAATATTCTCAAATTGAAATCTGATCATTTTTCATTTTGCTGTTTGCAATTTTATTGGTTTTCAAGTATCCAACTGTAGCTATCCAGCTTTTCCAAACTGAATAACTCTGACATTTTCCCAGTTTTCAATAGAGGTATGTTCCATCATGCTTCTCTCCATTTCCGTTTTGTGGATCTCTTCAGTTCTGTTCTATTATACTTCTGATGAGGGAAAAACATAAGAACACTTCCCATGAGGGGATCCTATTGTGCAACACAAAGAAACCTTGGCTCTTCCAAATATTTTTTTTGGTTGTTGTTATTGTTATTCTGTATTAATTGTGCTTCATTTAGTAGTCACAGAAAATAAGACTTTCTCAAAGACATTTCTGTTGAAGTCAATTGGGAAAGTACAAATCTGTTCGAAGTTAGGTGAAGATCCTGGAGAGTAAGAATATAAACAGTTATTCCTCTGAATGCTTCATTGAAAATCTAACTTTTCTAGCTTAACAAAGGATAGTTGGACAGTGGGTTGGGGGTTTTTTTGTTGGTTTTTTTTTTTTTGGTTGGTTGGCTTTTTAAGGAGAGGATATAAATAATTTATTGTTTGTGGCTCTACCTGATGTGCCATAGTTAACATTGCAGCGGAAAATCATTTTAGGCAGCCATAGGGAATGGACCTATGGAGTTCTACCTGTGCCATTCGGAATCATACAATATCATTGCATAATAATTCATAGCAATAAAAAATTGTTACTACATAGAACTTTATTTTTGCCTCTTTGCTCTTTTTTGTTCCCCAAGTTTTTTGATTCTTACAGTACACTTTATATTTTTCCTTTAGTTACATTTTCCCCTTATGTAGAGGGACAGCACAAGCTGTTATTTACTCGTAAAAAATTTTGTAAGACTTTGCATCCAGTATCTGGGCTGAAATTCAGATCATACTTTTATGACACTGCCCCTCAAGCTACTTCTCTTTTGTTATTAGAGGGAGTACACCGTTGTTTTTCATTCAAGAGGACACCTTAAGAGCTTTTTAGTCTCTTCCTGCATTTGATTGCTTAAACCTGAGTTATGACCATACCAAGAGGTGTCCTCAAAGTGGAAAGGAGTGCACTCAGGAAACAGCAGTTGTTTTGGGAGTTTCCAGAACACATGGTAAGTGTGACAGCTCAGAACCCTGGGTGATGGGAGCAGGTGACAGTGTTTTTAAAGTTCAGCTTAAGGTCCACAGCTGTGGCTGTGGCTATAGAGTAGGGAATCACAGGTACTTCTTCACCTTAAGATATATATCTCTATATATAGATATATAGAGATACATATATGTACTACCTTTGTTTCTTCAATCAGGAATCCTCAAGATACTCCTGATAGAACAATCTTCCAGGTTTTCAAGTGTATGCTGTAAGTACTTTTTAAACCAAGAGTAAGTATAAATCTTGTGGTGGCATTCCAGACGTAACTTTCCTCTCTTGAGTCATTATGAACAACTAACAGGCACACAAAACTCAAGATCAAGGCTGGGGTTTGATTTATTAATTTAAATGTCTTGTTACTACAGTGACTGGTTTCTTTTGCAACTTCTCCACTCTGTTTCTGTGTTTTCTATTGAATTGTCTGGGACTTTTTTCTGCTCTCTTTTAAACTCTCTTTTTGAGAATATTTTCAATACCTTTCCATATTCTAAACTTATAAAGAGAAAAGCTGCTCATATAAATTACTTGTAGTCTTGCTAGCAAATTTGGGTAGCACTTTGATTCTTTTTTGTGGTGAGAGACTGTGTTTGGTGATTTTTTTGGCTATGTCTACACACCACACAATTTAGAGAACAGACAGTTCCTTAGAATGTTATGATGGTCTTGTTGCATTTTATGTTGGGATGTAGCAGTCTTTAAAATTTTTCTGTATATTCTACCACAGAGCAAAGAGCAGATCCACCTGTCGGCAAGGAGAGGAAAAGAGCCTTTGCTGATACTGTCTTGCAGTTCACCACATTGTGTCATGGAAAATGTTATTTATTGATTGTACTGACAGTGAGAGTAAATAGAGCTAAGTCTGTTTTACATTGCAGATGAGAATGTGTATCTCATAACTCTTAATGCACAATCTGACTTCAAATCACTTCTCCATGTCTCCTTTCCCCATACAAACCAAACACGTTTTTCTGTTTTATTATGTGAACATGAATTAATACAGAGAGGAAATAGGAGACGTTGTTTTTATTGCATATTTTTTCGACATGCAAGTCTTTGACTTCTTAGTAAAAATTAAGAACTACAAATTCCATTTCATCTGTGAACCCTGTTATAGATTGCATTATTCACTCAATTGACTGTAACAGTTAAGGCGATTACCATCTGTGATCTAAATATCTGTTTATATTGGAATGCAGAAAGTGTTTCATTATTAATGCCATCTTATAAATCCAACTCTCATTGAGATGACAATCAGTTCACTTTATGACAACCAGAGTGTGTTCTAATTCTTGCTGGTGTTTGATCATTGTGTGCAAGTTGCAGACTCATTTGAAATGTTTCTGAATAAGGCATGCAGGTGTGCATTAATCTTGCACTTTCCTCAGATCAGATGTCCATGATAGCTGTAAAATCATATACTAAAATATTCATGGCAAGTTTGTGTAAAGGACTGTGCAATACTGTATTTTAATCAACAGGAAAAAAGCATTTACTTTGAAGTAGTTGGAGTAACAGATCGTGAATGTGATTTCCCAAAGCTGTGAAAAACCCATTGTAATTTGCTTACACGATATTCAGGCTAACAGACCTCTAAAGTTTTTTTTATACGTAAGGATCAACAAGTTGGTCTCTAGCCTCAATTTTGTATCTTCTTTACTTTTAATAAATTTACAAATGTATCTTCTGGGCTAGAGGGACTTTATACCACCATAATTTCCATTTCTGTTTGTCTGCCATGCTAAGATTTGTTTACAAAATCAAGAAGAGTTAGTATGACTTAGAGGACATTTACTGATGTCTTTCCCTGATACCTTTGCAGTATTGTAGAAAACTGGAGACTGGATAACTGCATATTTCTCGTAGTGGCTGGAAGTCTCTCCAGCCGGCAATAGGTGGAGCCAATTGATGTCCTACCAGCGTCTTTGGAGCTCTCTGTGGTGAAAAGTGATGCAGGAAGAAAGAGGATGCTCTGTGATGAGATCATCATGCTCATGTCTGAGTACTCCTTTGGAAGATAAGCATCTAAACATAAGGTGAGACTTTGGAGGTCCTAGGCTGTACTAAAGCTTGATATTATCTTCTGATTACTTCCAGAAGTTTGTTTCTGCCATAAGAAATTAATTAATTCTTTATTTTTCTTCCCTAAAACATTTGCCAATTCCTTCTTTTTCACAACTCCTGTTTAGAAAGGTGCTGTAACTTAGATTCAGCATTCTGTGTTCTGTAGTGAGGAAACCTGCTGCCCCTTCCCCTCTAATGAATCCAGAATTATCACAGAGTCACATGAATAATGTATATAGACCAATTAAATGAAACTGCTGTATTAGTTCTCATGGGATGTATCCAGTGGAAGCAACAATCTTGTGGGCAATGGCTCTGTGTTTTGACACCTGAAGCTAACCACATGTAGCTATTTGTGATGTTTTGAATTCTAGTAATTTATACCTTTTTTTTCAGCAAACTTAATTATTGTAATTCTAAATTGCTAGTGCCTGAGTTTATTTCTTGGCATTCCCTAGGGCCATAAAATACATTACACTGCTAAATTGCAATGAAGTATAGTGAGCCTGACTAATGTTGGATTCATTTAGGAGGCAGAAGTAAAAGAGTGCAACTGAAAGTTTCTGACTGTAAAGACATGTTGATTTGATACCTCCATTCCAATAAAAGTAATATCTTGAGAACAATAGGCCTTTAAAGTTTTTACTGAATTTGCCGCAGTCATGCGGGATGGGGAAAACTTTTTCTCTGTGATTATGACTCTGTCACTGGCTATGAAATGCTAGAGAAGTGTAAAGCTGTGTCAGCCATGTCACTGCAAGAGTAAAGTGAGCTTAAATGCTGAGACACCCAGCTCACTGTAGCCTTGCCAGCCCTGCTCCAAAAATGGTACAGAAATAAATCAGTGCTGCCATGCGACCCCGGGCCTGGACAGGTAAGCCTCTTCAGCATAGCCTTAACTGTGCAGATCCCCAAACTGCTAGGAACCTCTAACTATGCTCTTCGTGAGCTTAAAACTGATAATCCACAAAATCAATTTGTTCTCTCAAGAAGACATCTTGAGATGAAAAGCTGAAATTCAGCTTGCTTATAGTTATTAAACCACATATGGTACTTTTTAGAACAGCCAATGGACAGAATAGGCCAAGGTGGGATTTTCAAAGGTGCTTAAGGCATTTAGCAGCATAACTGACACTAAAAGTCTGTGGGATTTACAATCTTATATGCCTCTGGCACTTGATTAAAAACATCTAATTTCAGCAGATAGTGCTCTGGACTGTTACTGGGACTTAGGTTCCGCTGATACAGCTATGACCTGCTGTTGTGGAGCTGCTGTTTCAGAGCTTCTGCAACTCTCATCCTTTATTATCCTGTCCAGGCAGGCATTTCCACTGATCTCTGGAGTTACACCACTCAATGGAATGCCCTCATCTCCCTCAGTCTGCCCCTGAAGAGATCACATTTTCATAAAGTGAACACTATGTCTTGGAACAGGTTTATGATGAATGTACCATGGACCTGGGCTTTGATTGAGAAATCTGAACAAAACTACAATTCCAACAAAAATGTTGTCTTTCAACATTATTTGGAGAAGCTTGCTGGAACTGAACATTAGCAAAGGGGAATTCTGGAATCTCTTTTTTTGTAGATATTTCTTAAAACAATAGACACCAAGCAAACTAATTTGTCAACCTTTGGGTGAGTCACTGTGGCACTGTCATACTTTCAAGAAAAGGGAAGTTGGAATAATTCAGGTGAGGAACTATATTTAATGATTCCTCCTTCAAAAAAACAAAAAAATACAGTATTATTCAGACTTAAATTTATTCAAGTCAGTGAGTTGCTATCAAATCACCATGCTACTCTCTTGTGTATTACATTGATGGCTTTTGTCTGGTTAAACATAAGTCAATTTTCTGTCCAATTTTCTTTACTGATGAGATCAAGAGAGAGGGATTTAAGTTTAGTTTTCTTACATTCAAATTACATACCATCTCACATGAAGGATATACAGACAAGCACAAAGCACATGGTTCAGTGTATAAAATTTACTGTTGCAACATATATTGCTTAAGCATCACACGCTGCCATTACTTTCCATTTTTAAAATGAGTGTGTATTTTATTTTATGTTGATTTCCTTTTACAGTCCACTTTGTCAAAGAGTTCTAACACTGCTTCAGATCTGCCTTTATCGATGTAACAGCTTTACCAATCAAAAAGAGTTTTTATTTTTTTTCCACCAATTAACTTCTTTCAAAATTCAGAAAAGATAAATACAGTATTTACATGTAATAATTAGAAAGCCTTGTATAATGAAGCAAGAATTTTAAGATTAATAAATAGCTGAATGTGAGTCTTATAACCTGCTTAATTAATCACTAAACTGTGGAACCACTGCAATTCATATGTCAATCCAGACTCTTTTATGGAAGGGATTTGAATCAATTGCTAATGAAATTGAGAAATTTAGAAGCAGCTCCTTGACGTTCAATTGACAGGACTCATATTTAACTCAAGAAATGTGACAGTTAATGGCAATATGAAAGTACTGTGAATTATTTGCCAGATCATACGAGAATTACAGCATCAACCTATTGAAATAGCTTGTAGCTGATCAGTTTGAAAATAAACAGTCATAATGACATATTTAAAAATCTATGATGCTGCTTAAAATATGAGAGAGTCTGTCTGAAATTAAGCAAGGATATAATCTTAAAAATACAACAATAATACTTCAAGAGTTCTCCTATATTGCCACATACACAGATTCATTCTTACTGCTGTTAAAACTGTAATCCTTTAGAAATCCTTTATTAAATCAATTACTTTAAGCTGCCAAAGTAGTTTGATGGCTAATTCTTCTTCTTTAATGTAATTAACATTTTTACTCTTACTCACTTACTTGAATTTAAATGATTCTGCTGCTGAATTTGTTTCCTTAACTTTGCACTTCCAGCCACATTTTAATTAATTAAAACTTCATCCAGATAGAAAGAGACAGTTATTGTGTGTTAATGGAATATCAGCGGAAAGTGCACTGATCAATAATTAATTTAATTAAGGTGTATATGAGACAATATTGCTATATAATTAACTGAAAACCACATAACACATGCATATTTAAATATTCATTAATAAGTTTGTTAGGAGTTTTAGATCATGCTGTTTTATGGATTTACATGACGTATAAAATTAAAAGCATTTGCCAGAGAGATCCTGAAATACACATTAAATTCAGTTCTTAATGATTTTGACAGTCATGTAGCAAACTTAGGCAATTGAAGCCCCACTAAGAAGGAGAGTGTGCCATCTTGGAGGTAAAAATCTGCAGATTTGTTTTAACCTTTGATAGATGTGTAAAAAACCCTATGAGATGAAGTTATATGTGAGAAAACATACTCTATACTTGAGAAAATGTACCTTAGAAAAGATTATGGATAATTGTTGCAATTCCACAGCTTAAGCTGGGTGATTCCACTAACATGATGTTCAGACCACTCTACTTATTATTACTCTGTTCTGTTAATATTGATAAAGTTACCTCATTTTCTCATTGTGAATGATTTTTCATGAGAATTTACCAATGAATATGCTATTTAAAGGTGCTGCTAATTTGATACATTTGCTAAACTTTTAAATCCCAAATAAATAATATTGTCGTGTTTCATCTGTGTTCAAAATTCATTACAGTTTTTGTAATTAATGATTATTGGACTGAATAGTGACTATTTTTAGCAGGGTATTTCAAATCCATAAAGTTTTATAATTAAAAAGACAATCTCTTCCTTGAATATCCTGAACATATTCTATCTACCAGATGTTCAGCACAAAAGCTTGACTTTATGAAGGACTTTTAAAGTTGAGGTACAAACCTGACTCTCAGACTAAGTTAAAACTTGAATATTGTTCATTAACAATTGGTAATGAAGAATTTAACAAAGTTAAGTAATTGTCGAGAAGAATAGTGGAGCTTTTAATAATGGAGTCTGACCAGAGCTTGCAGATGGAAGATTGAGAGATTCGTGATGCTGAAATTTTGGAGAAAGACTTGACAACTAGTTTACAGTAGCTAGCTAATTTTAAATGACTTGTATTTGATGAGATTAATTTTCACCTATATTGCTTGTACATTCAGTATATGGTTGGAGGTAATTTAAGTCAATAACAGCTGGGAATTTTGGTTTTTTTAAAATTTATTTCATATTGATATGATAGCTTGAACAATAGCTTGAAAAGGTACTCATCCTAATTCTCTGGCCAACTTCTGTGAATCAGTACACCCTTTAATTATATGATTAAGTTTTTTACATGTTTAGCAATGTGTTTTATTGGATTAGTGTAATAAGGTAGTATTTTATATAAGCATTCATTAATAAGTGTTATTATATTTCAAGGGATGCTATTTACATAGAGCCACACATGAATATTGTGAAAAAATGTATAGAAAAATTCTTTTCTACACTATGTAAGAGGAAAGATTGCAAGCTTTCTATTTCAAAATAGTGTATATTAATTTTACATTATTTATTCTGCATAGCTTATTTTAAAATAATAATTGAGCAATTTCTCCCCAACTCCTCTCCCCTTTGTTAAAGTGTCAAACCCTGGTCAGTACTTTCCCAGAAAGCTGTTAATCACAGTACTAGTTAAGACTGATTTAGAAATATATTTTTCAGAACCTCAGATTGCTATTCAGTTTCTAAGTTACTCCTTCTACGCCTGAGCCTGTTATTTAAAGCGGGAAATAACACTGGAAACTGCAGTGTTACGATATTGTAACTTCACAGTGAAAATTGAAGAACCAGCACAGAGAGCAGTTTTCTGACCTCTGCTGGAGCTCGTGTCAGCGCCTGTGAAACTTGGGTGTGATCTCACGAAACGGGTCCATGAAGACCACATCCAAAATGGAAAGCTTTGTGCTGCTGTCAGGTCTGCTGAACAACCAAGGCCCCAGCACAGCCCTCTCTGGGCAAATGCAGGGCTTCTGGTAAGCTCCTGCCTGGGGTGGTGGGGAAATCTTCCCAGGTAACTGCTCTCCTCAATCTGAGTCCTTATAGTCTAGATCCATCGTTGTCCTCCATACCAAATGCTTGCTGCATTTTGAGAATGTTCATCACTTGCTCAGCTCTGTTAAACTCCAGCTTGCCTTTTTAGGGTCTGCATTCAGTAGTAATTGAAGCTCTTTTACATACAGTTAATTTTTCACCTCAAAACCAGAGTGTTTTCCCCTGCAAAGTGTCTTGAAATGCTGAACATACTGCCTTGGTACAAAAAAATTTCTTCCTATCACTTCAGAGATGCCAATCTTTGAGCACTCATGGCTCTAATGGCCCTCAGTGAGAGAGGGAACTCAGATGTCACCTGAAATTCATCTAATAGTAATTTCAGTACTCTGCCTGAGCTGAATACTTAATGTGCCTGTCACCTTCTCAAAATCACATTTAGCACAGGAAAATTATGTATACGTGTGACTTCATTACTGCAGGAAGACTAACACATTCAGGGAGAATTGGGCAGTTCCTTTCAGAAGCAGGAATGTGGTAGACAGATGCAAGCTACCTCCTCAGCCCCTTTTGGCAACCACTTGACCACTGAGCATGGGTACTTGTTCCATTTATCTCATTACTTCTTCCACCAGCACAATTAAGCTCCCCTTTTGGGGTCCTTGGCTGTTATGGCCAGTCAGTGACATAAAAACTACAGCGGTCTCATTTCCTCTGTAAGGAGCTTAACGGAACCCCAAACCTATTATTTTGTGCAAGACAAGTTTATTCACAGTTGAAACTTCACAAAAAGTAGTGTTTCAAGAACCACTTAAAAAAAAAAAATTCTTCATATCTTACTGGGGAAATAATGCCCACAGGTTGTGATAGTAAATTGCTTGAAGTTGATATAAGGGAATTGTGTGGATCTTAGCTAAATGTGACGTAATAATACAGTCATGCAATTTCCAGCTGTGTGTTTTGCTGGAGATCTCAGGGTTTTATGCTGTCTCTTTACATTGGAATCTAGTATTGGGATAATACCTGTGGAGAGGCAAGCTTTTTTCCATCCTTCCATTGCTGATGTTGGGCCTGAAAACCCAAGACTAGCATAACTCTGCTTCCACACCAAAATAAACTAAATTCATTCTCTGAGACAAGACAATAAATTGGGGCAGTTTATTTTCATGCTTTGTACCAGCTGGAGCAACACACTGCTCTTGGTGACCCATGTCAGAAAAGACAGGCTTTAGCACCAGTCTTAAGATATTTGTATTTACTTGTTTGTCATGAAGCTCATGGCATAACTCAAATTCTAGAAAAATAGTGACTGGTAGACAGTGTTTTGTTCTACCTGCCCAAAGAAGTCTCCATGTTCATTTTCCTTTTTCAGGGCTTTAATGGCCCATCTAGGCTATGTTTCTAAATTTAACCTCCTTTTTTTCTCATTACAGGAAGAGACTCCTCTTTAATCATGCAGAAATGTGAAATCAAAAATTATTGAAAGACATTGAAACATTGCAAATTGTTATTGTTATTATTATTATTATAAAAGATTCTATTATTTTTATCTTTTTTTAAAGTTAAATATCTTCTATGAAGAACTGTAATATGCCATGTCATACATAAAGCCTCATAAAACCTTGGCCTTATGGTTAACATTTTTAATTCTCATTGACAAAAGACAAAAGGGCCTTCCTAATCAGGCTAGCCCCTTTTGTAAACACAAATAGACAAATGTCTCTTTGCAGATCTAGCACATGAGGGTGTTATGTGGCTAGCCCTGGCCTGACTCCATTTTAGGCTCCAGTTCATAATGCATCCTGGGCAGTTCTGAGGAGGCAGGTGTATTTCCATTTCTGCTGCCAAAGCAATATATCTTAACTGCTCTGTTATGATGCTGCTTAGAGCACCAAATATATATTACTGCCCAGAAATAGTTTAACTATAAAAGCTGGGGGAAGGTGGCGGTGGGGGGGTGGCCTAATCTTCAATTTTCTTACTTTTTAAGCCTAAGGATAGTGACGTGACATTATTCCAATTTACTGAGTATAAAACTAAATTAAATCAATGCTTGAAGCTTTCCTTGAATATGTCTCAAATTCAGTTCATCTACCATTATTGAAAAGTATCACATTTAAGTCTTAATAATTCTTTACACTAGAGTGCTATTAATGTCATCATTATTATTATACTTTCCCATCTTCAATATATTATAGCTGTTAGAATTCAAGTGCAAAAATCAATGGGAAATTTGTATTTGATATAAAATATTCTAATCTATTACAATTAATTTCTTTTCCTGAGTTATGCTAATTACCCTCTTCCCCACCTGGGAAGAAACCCCTGTTGAATTCTTGACTAGATTTAGATTTAACATTGCTTCCCCAGAGTGCAAATCTTTGATAAAAATTCCATATTTAATGTCTCTTTTCTTCTGCCTTTTGTACACAAAACACATTGAGAAATATTAAGTGAAAGGTTTGGTTTGACCAAAAGGTTTTGAATACAGAGGACATCTGGTCTTTGATGAAATAAAAATTTTTAAAAAACTCCCTCAGCTTTTGCCCATGGGCAATTAAGCTCCACATATGCTATTTCAAGAGTAAAAGCAGCACTGAAAATTCAGTCACAATTGACTGTTCAACATTTATATGCACATCTAAAGAAATACCTTTAACACACTGTTTTGTTTCAGGAATGACCTCCTTCTCTTCCTAGCTTGGGAGAACTTTTCATTCCTTCTTTATTGAGAAATTATTTTGAATAAATTATCAGTTATTGTTAAGAACCTACCTGTCATTGAGAAATTTTGTGTTTGTTTTAATTATATCAATGATTCTTTTAATTTCTTGGCATCAACATTGTACTAAGAATTTCTGTCTTTTCCATACCTTTCCCTAAATGTTAGAGTAAAACAATTTGCATCAGTTACCACCATTTGTACCATTTTACGCAAGTCTTCACTATCTCTGTTTTTTACTTTCTTTTTTCCTCCGATTTTTCTTACACACGTGAATCTCACAAAGCATGACCATGAACTCTGGTCAGTCCAGGACCTTGAAAGAGGTATATGTAACAAAGAAAATTGATCCACTGAAAATAACAATTCAGAATTACTTTGAAAGCCCTGTAATGAGCAAGGCTTGAGCCTAAAGGTTTAGGTTGGTTATATATCTGACTCTGCCCATTTTTAACACTTTATTTACTTGACTATAAGGTTAGCACCACCAATAGAAAGTTATTAATGCTGACATCTTCTCAAATGCTAATTTTCTTCTGAATTGACAGCCAAAAAATGCACATTATTCAATATGTTTCTTTAAAATTAATAGCATTTACACACACTCCAACTGATTTTTCATAGTGAAAAATTTAAATCTTTTCCCAAAGGTTCTAGATCGATCAAAAATTAGTTTAGAGGAGTCTCAGAGAAGGGTCTGCAGTCAGTGTGGGATTTGGGTGACATTACCAGTGTTCAGAAGATGTAAAGGTGACAGGAAACAGAAACCAGCAATATGCACTGGCTCAGCCTGGAGCTGCTACTGCTTTCTAAACCCAGAATGAACTGGTTGTGCTTTGGGATTCTTCTTCCCTTCTCATAATCTCATCATCCTGCATTACTTGGACAGTTGATAAGTTGTTTCCTTCAGTTTTCCACTAGATTTTGTTTACAATACAATAAAATCGTTATATTTATTGTCTCAGGCATCAAAAGTTTGAGTGTGTCTCTGTTTCCATACGACATATGTGTGAACAAAACTCTGTGTGATGGATCATGCTCAATGCCTGTGCTTGGTTGTCCAAGCAGTGTCTAGTTTTGAATTGGCAATCTTATCATGAAGAAACATGTCTTGTTCAGTTCAGAGCCAAGTAGCTTATCTCACCTCTGAGACCGCATATCAACCTGAAGGTCTGAAATGAAATGACTTCAGCACGATCAGATCAATTTGCTGTGAGAAGCCCACATCACAATACAAGTACACATAACTCAGCTGGCTTTGGCAGCTTGCTCAGGAGAGAGCTGGGCCTACATGTGCAGGAGCACTGAATTATTTCTTCTCTCTGGAGATGGAGAGTCAGAAAAGATCCCTTCAGGTCAGGGTTGAGGACTCCTGAGGAAGCCAGCAATGAGGCAGCTAAATTTTACTTCAGTATGCTGGGCATTCAACACTTTTCAAGGCTAAGACAGTGAAGGTCAAGAGGCTAATCTTCTCAAAAGCAGATGATCACAGAGATTATGTGACACATCCAAACGTTGCATGTGCCTTCCTAATTATCCTACCTAGTAAGTGTTTTCTCCTAAATTAGAGTCCTTTCCTTTCTTGGAAAACAGTATTTATTCTCTGATTATCCTGAGATGTTGTTGAAGAGCTCAAGAGTTTCGTCTTACTTTTCCCTTTTAGACAAAAATATATTGCCCTTCACAGACTTATTTCGTGTTAAAAACATGCTTGATTATTTTTGACATTTAGCATGCGTGTAGCAGCACAAGTAATATATTGTTTTCCTTTATTACTGACAATCAAGTTTTACTTTCCTTTCTGTAGCAATAAAAGGTAGCTTTAGCAGTACATCTGTCAAAATATTTACCTCCTAGATCACCAAATTTATTGTCAGTATCTGCTTAGTATTTTAATTTCTGTTATCAATGCTAGAGGAAAGCAGATGACAGTAAGACCATATATTATGCAGCTCAAAAGTTACAATAAAATAATAGTTTTGATTTGGGGTCAATCCTTAAATGTGTGCAAGTACTAAATCAGATTGACAGTCATCTTAATGCTTAAAGGACTGATGCATATAAGTTACTGATGTAACTAAATCAAAGTTTCTATGAGACAAGCATTGGTGTTAATGCAGCACTTTTCAATGACTTTTGAGGTTGGATCAGCTTGTAAGGTATTGATGACCATCAGGAGGATTGGGCTTGTTTGGTTTTTAATCCCAGTTGTCATGAGTTGATCCCTCTCAGACCATAAATAGGCACATAAAAGGGCCCTCAAAATTGCGAGTAATTATCACTGAATTAGTCAAGCTCTGCAGGGAGACTGGACAATTTCAGAGTGCTATACTTTTTTTCAGTCTCCCTTCTTTTTTCATCTAAGCCTTAACAGGCTGGTGAAGGGGAGCATTTTTGGTAGGTTAACTAAACTTCATTTTTTAACACCATCATCTCTGAGTACTGCTGGGAAAAAGAGGATAGCTGCCCTTTGAACTGGGACATACTTGATATTTTTCTGCAGCTTTAAATTGAATTAACACATGGAGTATGTCTATGTGGGATGGGGAAGAAGGATTAAAAAAAGAAATCACAAATTTTTCAAGTGCCAGAAATGTTATATGAAGGAAGCATTATGAATGAGAGATGGTTAAAATAATTTTGCTAAGCCCCTCTGTCCCTTTTACCCCTGCTCCTGTTACCAGCTTGGAGGCAGAGAATATCTATTCTCCTTTCACTTACCCACATTCTCGCTGACACCTTTCACTTACACACATACATTGTGTTCCCCATGGAGTTTTTCATCTTGTTGCAAAAATGACACTTTCAGGGATATGACTGTAGAGGCTGAAATGTTGATTACCTTGCATTAATCATTTCTGGAAATACCAGTCTCTAAAGATGCTAGTCCTCTGGGGTGCATATAATATGCATGGAGAGGAACAGACTGATAGCATGTGTGGGAGTGCTGGGACAGTACATATTTACTCTTGGCCATTTTGGCATTGATTTATCCTGTTGTGGTCACATTTTAAAAATATTGTTGACTTCCCATTGTATTTAATTAACTGGAGAAGTCCTCCTCTTTTGGTGTTGCTCTCCACTGGTTTCATTAATATGTAATGAAATTTCCCTTTGTGCCTTTATTGTCAATGTTTGAGAGCATATCTACAGGGAAGGCTGTATACCATCAGTCTGGAATCCCACTTCCCTCTCGGCTGCTTTTTTCCATATTGATGGCATACAGGATAAACAGAACAAGTTAATTTGTAATCTTAGATAGAAAATGATAGCTGCACTGTTTCTGTCATTGAGCACTCTGCCAGTTTAAACAGCTGATTAGTCAGCTTCTGTGGAATCGATCTGAATCAGTTCCACCTGCATGCACCCACCAGGAGCCACTTTATTGTAAATCAATCATTCTGAAAACATCTCACAAAGGGGCCAGTCCTCACTAACAAGCCATCAATTTAAACTGTCTGTCTGGAGAACTCTAGAAATTAGAAGTGCAACAAACATTTATTCTAAAATTATGGAGAAGTTGTTTGGGTTTTGTGTTGGTTTTTTTTTCCCTTTTAAATGATAGCCTGTAATATTTGGTGCTGGTGGTGATTTTCTTACCTTTTTTACCTTTATTTTATTCCTATGCATTGGGTCACTTTTCAGACATCCCAAAAGTGCAGGTACTTTCTCATCAGAAAAAACAATAGGTTTGGAATTTTAACAACAATGGATGGAATGGAATAGTTCTTTATTACTAGAAGGCAACATTAACAGTAACTCAGAGACTTTATATCCTGCCCTTCAGCCCCTTGGGTGTTAAGATCGATCCCCAGAGTCAGAGAAGTTCTCCTTATTCTTTGACATGATGAATTACTAAATTTTGCCTGTGCAGAGAGTGGGTCTTCCAGCTGGCAGTGGTTGGAGAATCTGCCCCAGGGGAAAGATACAAATATATGGCTAGGTCTCCAAACTCTTCCTTTAAGACATTTCCTACTACCCTAAATAAAAGAGAGTGGAGAAGGTATATTCTACCTTCTTTTTTTTTTTATTGGCCTGTCTAGGCATTTCACTTATGTCAACAAAAAAGCTGTGAGAGTCATGTTTCCTGGTTGTTTAGAATCTCTGGAGTCTTATTCAGCTTGAGAAAAAAATATGGCAGCACTTAGTTTGCAAGGTGTAGAGCAAAATACTGCGGCGATGTTGTGCTGTGTAATTACACGCTGCCACCTGATTGCATTGTCAACACTGCCTCTGATTACAAGGTAATTGCTTAGTTACTAGTTTGGATGCAAAGCCTCTCAGAGACTTGTGTATTAAACAAGTGTCCCACTCTTGGAAATGCAGTCAAAATAGAAGTTCAGTGAGGCCTTGTGATTGTACAGAAACTAATTTTTCACTTGGGTTACACTGGGCCTGATCTACCTCTGCTTAACCCCAGCTGAAATCCTCTCATCTATCATCCCATACAGTAGGATACTCTGGTGAGATGTCTCTTAGCAAATAGTGTAGAGTATTCACAGCAAGTTCGGAGCTTCAGCTTCCCTCTTGCAGGGGGAAATGTGAGAGACTGAAGTGTTAATGGTTAATGCCTCAAACAATTGGCCATTTGCAAAGCAGTGGGGGCTTTTCTGACACACACGGTAACAGCCCAGGTGCAGAGGGGTGAACACCAGAGGGTGACCACCACAAACCAACCTTTGTTCAACAACAAGTCGAGTTTTGAGATGGATAATGGAACAGGAGGTTAAGAAACAGATCCTTCGAGGCAGGACAGGGAATTTTATCACACCGGTGTCCTCCCTTACACAGCTGGCTCAGTTGTAAACACATACCCACCTCTTTTAAATGAGTCTCCTGCTCCTTATCTGACTTCAGATGCCATTTTCATGTAGAGCTGGTCCAGCTGTTCGCTGAGTCTCTAAAGGTGCTTAAATTACTTCCTCTATTAAGAAAGGCTTGTGCTATGTAACCAAGATGACCACTGTTTGGTCAACTCACATTTTTCACACAAGTAACAGTTTTGTCAATGTTGGCCATGATTTCTGTTTAATTAATTTTGTAATTTTTGTAATTATTTAATTAATTTTGTTTCTATTTAATTAATTTGTACTAATTTTTGAAGATCATCAACAAAATCCCTGAACTTATTTGTCTTCATGATATTCTGAATGACAGGCTTTGAGCGAGCATGAGTACCAGATAGAAACTGTGCAAGAATGGCTATGATTTCCTGGAAGAGGAATTATTTCAGTCTGGGGAAGAAAAAAATAGGAAAATAATTATCTTACACTTATTTAGGAGAATAATTTATTTAGTCAGCATGTATTTGCTGTCCAGTATATCTTTACCCCAGTTCCATGAACCACTATCAGGGTGTGGACCTTTCCTTCTACCTGGTCCTCCTGTGACCGCTGCAAATTCCCCATGAGCTAGCAAACTGTAAGTGCATTCTCTGTATGTCTCCACGACCACAGCCGCAAATTTAACCACCTTGGAATCAGGAAAATATGGGTGTTACATCACATTACCCAGAAAAGTCTGTATTATCCAGCAAAGCAAACATAGTTACAGAAAATGTAAGTTAAATCATATATGCACAATCATGACTTAAAATGAAAAGAAATTATATACTTACAAATAAGAGAAACTTCTAATTACTAGAAGGATGATATTTCTTTAAATACCTAATTATGCTACCTTGATTATTTGTGAAAATGTCTTCAGATGAAAAGTCTGAGAATTAAGATAAGTAGCTCTACTTATTATGTGGCTACTGCTGTTCTGGCTCCTGAGATGACATTGTGCTATAGACACCTGGTTAGTAGCTAGGAGCCTCAGGATCTACAACAGTAGAAATAATGGCATGTTAGTACCTATGATTATTTTTTTTTTCAGCTTACAAATTAATGATGCAAATCTTTCCAAATTCTGTGTTTTCTCTCTGATACAGTTGCCCACTATCTGGCTCCAAGTTCTGTGACTTGTCTATGCAGGAAGACACGGCCTTATTTACAAATTTGGGTAATTACTGCTATTTTAATATGGCAATCCTGGTGATTTTACATTGTTGGTAGTTAGCAAGAACGTTCTGCATTTATATTGCTGGACTGAATGCTATACAACAAGAGGATATAAATATAATTTTTTAGTTGATGACCACTGTTTCTAGAATGTTTAAACTGAAAGATAAAGATGAGGAAAAGTGCAAACATGGTTACTTTCAGATATCTCTCCCTGAGCAGTGGAAGATGAAGTTGGGTGATAAACTGACCAAAACCCCCATGCCCTGTCTTCCTGCGCTGTTGGTGGGAAGGAGGGAGGGGTTCGGGGGGGAAAAAAAAGTGGTTNGAAGGAGAGAGGGGTTGGGGGGTGGGGGGGGAATGGTTTTAAGGGATTCTTTTTACTTCTTATTATCCTCCTCTGATTTTGTCAGTAATAAACTCACATTGTACTTCTAACTTGAGCCTGTTTTGCCCTTGGAGTGTTATCTCCCAGTCCTTATCTCAACTCATGAACCCTTTAATTTTTCTCTCCTCTGCCCAGCTGTAGCGGGGGAGGGTGAGTGAGTGACTTTCATGGATGCCTGGTGTTTGGCCAGTCTCAAACCAAGACATGCCCACGTTAAACTGATAACAAACATTAAATGCTGCAGTTGAAAATATAACGAAAATTGCAACTTCTATGTGGTAGCAAAAATATTTTAGTAGACAGAAAGATGATTAGGTTATTGAGAGAGATTGGTATCTGTAAGCACCTGGCTCATAGCAGATGCTTCTGAAAATCTGAACTGCAAGTTCTCTCTAGAGACTCTATCTGACCCTCATGCCTGTCTTACTGGTTGTGTTCCAGTGCCTTTCAGGATTAAATGGGACAACTCAACACAGAGTAATACGCAGAGCTATGTGTCTTCCCTTCCCCATCAAATTGTTGATGCATTATAGACTTTTTTCGTAGTTTTGATCAGGAAACATGTAAGGAGGTGGCTAGCAAAGACAGAATAATGTGTGTGGTGGGGCAGTGTGATTTTATTGAGCATAGCAAGTTGTATTTTTGCTGGAGCTGTCGTATCCTATTGTGGACTGTCCATGCTGGAAATCTGCAAGTCTCTGAAGTTCTCTCCTGAGATGTTCCAGTTCACTGGCATGAGATGTTGACTTCCTTAATATAAAAGAAAGCTCTGGGTACATCCACCATTTAAGCAGCTTCCAGATTATGGAAGAGCTACATTAACCAAGATAAAAGAACTACTAGGAGTTGAATTGCTGGTACGGCAAAATTATTAGCATGATGACAGCTTGTGCACAAGGGATCAAAGGGCAGGAAAAATGAAAACAGATCCATCTGTTCTTGCCAAAAGGAACCAGAGTAGAAAATCACAAATTTCTTACTGTGTTTAGTACACCAGGGGTGTGTTCCCTTGGTTGGCTTGCTTAGATTTCCTATTTTAAAAAGACAGTTCAGTAAAACAGTGCAAAACTGACATAATTTTAATCCATGCTTAAACATGAATTATTTTTTCCTAGTCCATCAGCAGTAAAAAGTCTTTCTACTGTAGCTCGTCTTCATATGTAGCATAGCATTGAAAGTGTCTCCAGTATATGCCATTTGGGGCTTCATATTTATTAGTTTTGATATCAGCTGTGCTCAGTTGAAAGCAAAATCAACTATATTTATTTTAAATGCCAAATCTGTAATCTTGACTTGGGAACTAGGAATAACAGTTTCTTTTTGGAACTGTATTTTGACCCTGGAAGTAAATGTTGAGAATTGGCAGAAATTTCCATATCTAAGTTGAAGCAATTCTTTAGTCCAAGGTCTAAAAGAGAACATATTTAAATAGCAAGGATTGTGTGTAAACTAAAAAGGATTGTACTTCAGTCACTATGGTATTTCAGACCCAGTTGAGCTACAATAATAAAAAGTGTTAAAATGTACTTAAATCAGTCAAGTGAGCAGATCAAAGTTTGGATACATGTGTAAAACATGAGCAAATTCTGATCTGTTACTTTAACTTAAGTCTTATTACTCCACTGATTTAAACTGAAGCTCGACAGGCTTAACCAGTGTAACTGAGATCACATTCAGTAAAGTACAGTGAAGTAAAACTCAGCTTGATGTGAATGATGATCTAAATTACACTATTTGATCATCTATAATCTTTTTTTATCAACCAAAACTTGATAAATTTCTTGTCAATACTATTTGCTTTCTGACACGTTTTGACCCAGACCACTGTTTAGCATATGTAGCCTTTTATTCCAGGCTGTATCTCAAATTTGACTCAAGTGGGCCCTTCAACCTCCTTTTGGTTCTGTGCTCTAGCACTTTTGTGTGATTTAACAGAATTTGGACAAAATTTAAAGGGCATCAAGAACTAAAGAAGATAGAATAAAGGTGATAGGATAGGTAATAAGGTAAAAAGACTTTCAAATCTGTTTCATTTTCAAAAGGCACCAAATGGTGTCCTTAGAAGCTCTTCTGTCATATCCTTTCCTTACACTAGAAAGCAGAATATAATACTTACTTAAGATGATGACTCTCATTGATTAGCTTATTTGAAAAGAGTTTGTTTTTTTCTCAGATCTCAGCCCCTAGTTTTTTGGATGAGATGGACGGCTCGCTGAATAAATAGCAAAGAAACAGAACTATCATGGGAAGCTTTGTATTTCTGTTGCTTATTGATATTATAGTATTGTTGGCTAAATGCAGGGGTGTGTGTAAAGAGGAACAACACTCTGCTTAGGCATCCAGTCCAACACAGAATTCTGCAAAAGGCAGAATTAATTACAAAATATATTGGTCTCACTAGCAAGAGTAACAAGACTGATCAATCCTCCTCAGCAATGAAAAATCAGACAGTTTAAAATGTTAGTATGACCACAATGTATAGTTTGGGACCCAAGAAGTGCAATGACAATAACAGTAAAAATCCCCATTTATGGGGCACTTTATCAAACAAACATCCCAGGGCACCACAAAATAAAAACATAAGAAAATGAAATCAAACAGAGCTGTGGGCTTGATTGAAGGGAAATCATTGATCCTTTTTCCTAAAAGCATAATGAAAAAACTCAAAACCTTCATCTCTTGAGGTCTAACATAAAAGTTCAAAACCTGTTTCAGATGTGTAGTACTAACATCCTGAAGATGATTTCTTTTCTTGCTGATTCCAGATTTGTTCTGGCAGGGCACAGAATAGGGTGCCTGAAACAGTAGATTGAAACTGATTAAGAGTGTGCTTAGCACCTTCGAGTACAAAAGCTTATTCAAGGATTATAGAAAAATGCCTTAAATTTGAGGAGAAGTACAAGAGATTAGTTGATATAATCTCTGATCCTTCAGCTATTATCTCTCTTTTTTTGATGTGCTAACATCTTCTTTGTTTCAGATTCGTGCAGGTGACTCTACTATGTGACTGTACCAAGTCATAAACCAATTCTGGTCTTTTTCCTGCTTTCCCTGTCTCAGCCCCCTTTCTGTTGATACTGGGATTCCCATCCTGCATCCAGCTGCATGATGCAGTTGTCTGTAAATCTTTTTTTCTCCCTTCTCAAAGTGGAAGAATAGGCACTCTTCTTGGGAGATAGTCATGGTGAAGACGCTTAAATATAGAAAATGTCATTTCTAATAACTCATTCCACTGCCCACCCTCATTTCCATGCTCAGTGTGATGACTATGTCAACTATCAGGTCCAATGAATAATAATAAGCTCAGTAAAGCTTTTTATCAATATACTTTTCCTGATGTTCCACACTCATTGATATTTCTCCCGTGTTTGCTTGAACAATCTGTTATCTCCAGTCATCTTTACTTGTATGAACTCAGATACTGGTAAGAGAATTTGCCAGGTGAACAAAGACATCTGCAAAGTCTTGTATTGAGGAGCTTCATCAAACTGGCCAGTCCAAACTGCATTACCTCTGTTGTGTGAGTTCTGTCTGAGCTGCGCAGTTCAAGGGTAGAAACTGCTCCGTACTTACAGAAAGCAGACAACTATCCAGGCAAACAGTGCTGATGTAGGCAGACAGTCCAGAAAAAGAAGCTGGTGGTCTGCAGAAGGAGTGCATCCTTTTGTGAAGATAAAGCAAACATACATACAAAAAAGCCTAAACATAGGTTTTATTTCTCCAAACTTGAAAATAAATTTCACTTCTGCATATATTAAGGGCACTTGCAAAAGAGCACATCTCTATTACTAAAGGTAATGAATAAACATGCTTTCTTTTCCTCATCCAGACAATTTAATCTTGACGCTATTAATTTATTTTTTTTTCTTGGAACATGTTGTAAAATACTAATGCTTATGGCTCTGGACAAGTTTGTAATAACCTCCTGTAAAAAAAGTAGTTGAATTTTATCTAATTTGGCATCAGTGGAAAGCCAGAAAGAAACACATCCCTGAATGTATTTTGCAGGAGTTGCAAACATTCATTGAATTCATTAAACATTCATTAGCATTCATTAAATACTCTTGCTGGAATATTAGTCACCATCAAGAGGTACTATGCTGACTCTGTGACTGCAATTTTATCTCTAGATAGATTATCGATAATGCAATAGCTTTTCATTACTTTTCTGATCCAAATACATTAATACGAACAAACTTCTATTAATTTCAGTAACCTGTAAAGGGAAATTGCATTTCAGATCTCTGGGACCATTCTGCAGTTCTGCTTCATTGCAAAATTTTTATAGAGGTTTGTTTAGAGTAACTGGTAGGGAGTACTCAGGACAGTAGTGCAATGAGTGTAATGAGACAGGGTTCTCCCAGGTTTTGCTGGGGCAGAATGATCCTGGATGATCCTTGTTGCCCTGGTTTTTGCTAAGCCTTCTGTTTTAACTTTGGAGTCAGAATTCTTTCTCACACAGTTTCATGTAAATAATAGCCAATGTTTACTTAACGGTATTTTCTGTTTTTCATTCCTTTTGTAATAAGAGAACTTTGATGAGCACCTTTTTTCTCCAGTGGGATTGAGAAGGAAGTGACATGCTCTCCAATCCCTTGTGGAGTTGGGAATTGAATAAGACGTAACATATGTAAATAAAGTGAGTCTTTTCCCTCCTTTCTGCTGAACCTAGCAGGTGTGAGAGCGTCTTTATTGTGTTTTCACAGACACAGATCCTGAGTGGATCCTGGTCCATCTGGATGTCTCCTTTAGCTCAGCAATGCCAGATCCAGGATACTGATAGGCAATAGTCAGCTTTCTTAGGCATAAGGTATCAAGTATTGCAGAGATGATAACTTGTTTTATTTTTCTAATTTGCACCAGAAAAAAAACCCAATTGTTTTCCTGAGGAAAATAATAAGTAATAAATTTTAGTTTGGCAAGATTCAGCCTGGGATAGAAACCCTATTCCAAACTTTCTGTCCTACTTTACATTATTTTCTTATATGTCTACAATTACTATACTTTGTGGCTCCCAGGCTATGACCTTGTAGGAGCATAACAAAACAGACCTTTTATGCCCCACTGGGTTTGAATGAAGTTGTAACAACTTGCAGTGTTTCTTTTTGTATCCCATTCATGCCCTGTTATGGAGGTCATACTACTGATCTGACTGGTTGGAGAAAACCCCAAAAATTTTCTCTCCAGAAACAAACAAAAACCAAAATTTTTTTTAAAAATTAAGATATTTAATATTTTTCATATTTAGCAATGACGTTTTCAGAGATCTTTCTATTTTGGGTTTGAAATAGACCATGCATACATTGTCCATTTTCCTTTCCATTAATGACAGCTTAAATATGAAAGAGTCCAAGCACTTTCTGCCCCCCAAAAAACAGATGTTACAGTTTCAGAAATCTACATTCTGATAATTCTCTACCTTGAAAGATAGAGGTCCTTTAATGAATGATTTTAATTTAAAGAGCCCCTTCTACTAATAACTTTATTAATGTTCTTTTTTAACACACCTTTTTTTGCAGTATAAGGTCTTTTTAATGACAATGAAACATATATGCAATGTTTATGATCTGATTTAATGCCATTTTAAAATGCAAAAGTTATTAAAACATGAACCATGTTTCAGCTAATAAAAAAATGAGAGGAATCACAGAAGCAAAGGCCCAGTCAGAAAGCTGTGGCTCTTTAATGTAGAAATATTTATTGTGAGATGCTATTAAATGGATCAGAGAGACTAAGCTTTTAGTTCTTCACCAAGGCCTGTACAGAGGATATGAGATTCAAACTCAGTGAACACAGTCCATGTGACTCTACATTAGCATTTGAGTCTTGCATCAGAACTGTATCTCACAGTGCTTCGAGAAACTGAATAAAACAAATTGACCACAACACAATGCATGAGTGGCAAACTAGGAAGTTGCCATTTGCTTGTACAGGTGACAGAACCTGTGAGGAGAGGCTGTCTAAGCAGTGGGTGCTGTGACACATGACCACGTCAGAGGGCAGCCACACCTGGTCTGGGGTTTGAAAGCTGTGGGGACAGGCTCTGGGGCATGTGGGTGATGCAAAGAGGAGACAGGAAAGGGAAGCTGAAGTAGCCAGGAGTCCTTTGAACTCTCTCGTAATTTCTGTATCTTTAGTTAACACGAGGAGGTGTCACTGCATAGACAGTATGCTCCAGTAGAGAAGAACCAATAAGGGGAAAAAGGAGGGGTGTGCACCAAGAGGGAAAAGATTTTTTTTATTTTTTCACACACAGGTCCATCAAACCCTGGCAGTCTGCAGTGATGGAAAAGATGCATAATATGAAAAAGCTTGGTAACCGGCATGTGTGATTGAACAAACCAATGAAGAGATAATATTTGAAAGCTTTACAGCTTGGAAAGCTGTTAGCAAGCTGGTGTCCCGTTCATCATTTTTAATTTTACTTTTACTGCCCTTCATTTGCTTTGACGGGTTGATGTTGCCATGGTGCAGTTGAAATTCTCATAAAAGTGCTGTTACCCTTTCAAGATGACTATTTTTTCCTAGGGTTTATACCACATTTTATAGTTATGTCAGAAGGTTTACTTGGTTTATGAATTCTCCAAGCTCTGAGACTGCTCTAAAAACCCTAGGTTGTAGTTCAGGCTTGCCTTTTAATTTCTGAGATTTAGCAACCACTACATCAGTGTATTATTTCCCCACATAATTAGAAAACTCATAATAAATGTATCCTTTTTTAAATATGGGTAAATAAAATTTCTGCTTGTCCCTCACCTTTTTGATCTGTAGTTTCTTTAACAACAAAAACAATAAAAAGCATTTTTTCCTGACTAAAACTATGTGGCTCCTTTTTATACTATCTCCCAGTTTTTAAATGATTTATCTCATGTGAGAAAATAATTCTAAAAGCTCTTTCTGCTCCTTGTGAAATACCATACCCAGTGTTCATAGAAATATTCTCACACTTGCCGTGAAAGTTAATTCATGTCAGATGTGAATTGGTCCCATGACACTTCTGCAATCACAATTAATTTCCCCTTCACTTGCTCTCTAGCAATTCAAGTAAAAGATCTACAGAGGGAAACTCTTGTCAATGGTGGTGTGAGTTAAACTTTTTGCAAGATGTTTTTTAAAATGAGCATACACATATTGATAAATCTGAAAAACCTGTTAGTCATTAAGAACTGTCCTACATGACCCCTACTCAGTGTGAACAAGAGACCAGCTTCACAACTGGAGTGGAACTTTGGGGTGGGAGAGGATGGAAAGGGCCAGAAGGAACTTTTCTTGACATTACATTAAAGCCCAGAAAAATTGTTCAAGAAAGATATGCCCAAGAAGGGCAGCTCGTGAGATTTGTTCATTAATTACCATTTCGGTTGTTTTTTGAAGAAAAAGAGACTTGGACAGGTGTGTGGTAGCTGCCTTTCATAGCAATACTGCTGCTAAGGGAAGGAAGGAAAGTTTCAGACACAACTCTATTGAATTAGTATTTATTGCCTTCAGTTAAATTAGAAAAATATGAAGCTCTGATTTTGCTGTCTCTTCCAAGAAGCCCTCCTGGAGGGCCCTGGGAAAGAGATGAAGTCGCGTCACTGAAGGCAGAACAAACAAATCCAGATACAAATGCAAGTTGCATCCAGAGAAAACTTCATAAAAACAAAATTTTTGACTTGCTCAAACCCAGTTTGGTCCAATTTCTGTCACTAACAGAAAATTAAATGAGCAAACAATGTTTAAATGTCAAATCAGAGTCAAAAAGCAAACAGAATAAAGCGCAGAATTGGCATCTTACTACTATAGATAGTATCGGATACACCAGTTCTTAGAAGGACCTTGCTGAAACAATGTGTTGAGGACCAAAAATTGGACATAATTTGGTGATGTTTTAGGCAAAACCTTAACCAAATCTCAGATATATACACCTCAGGAGACCTACACTGTACTTTGTGTAGTCCAGCTTTAACAGGAAGAGCCATTATTAAAGCATTTCACAGCTTTGCTTTTCTTTCCTTCTGCTTACCTATTTCACAGCATAGTGTACTGACCAGCACTGGTGTATTTGTACATTGTATTTTTGCCTAGCACAAGGACTATTTCCTCACACAGGACTGACTTATATCCTTTAAGGAATAAAAGAACTTGGAGGGTTTTTCTGGATTTATTATGCACTGAAGTAGTTTCCCCAAAAATTGAAGGATACATTTAAAGTTCAGAATTTAAAGAAAGCTTGTCTTTTAAAAATGGAACATTAGAAAATTGCATCTAGGTATGTCAGTCATCCAGCTGTAGATTTGATAAGGTCATTTGAATAAGAAATTTCTATTTGCTCCTGCATTCACTCGTAATTTAGTGAGGAGTGAAAAGGAAGTGGAAAAAAATGTTCTTGATTCAAAGGTATTATTACAGCATGAAGTGGCTTTTTTTCTCCTAAGTTAATAGGTTTGTTCCTGTCACCCTTGCCAGAGTCCTGTGCAGCTCTATATTGTTATTTTATTTTAGCTGAATGACAGTTTAAATGTCATTGTAATCATGATGTGTCCTTAAAACTGTATCATTTTGTTTTGGTCTCTTGTTAAATACTTTCCCCCTTAATTGCCTTTTCATTCAACTAGAAGACTTATAATGGCAAGCACAGCACAGCTGAAAAACAACTCATTGTATCAGTCACAGACTTTCATAATGGAGCACCTTAATAAGAGCAAGTTCTGTACTTCTTGAAGGCACAAGATAAATTAGGTTCATAGTCCATTATTTGAACAAGGGTATCTGACTTATGGCAAATCTATCTGAAAGAGTATTGTAGAATTGTATTTTATCTTTAAGAAATGTGTTTTCTAAAAGTAAGATATTTGCTTCTGTTGCAGTAAAGGATTTAAACAGAAGAATTTCTCTCTAATGTTTGTTGAATCATACTAGAATGATGAGGTAGAACAGAGCCATACATCAAACAAGCAGTGTGAAAAAGTTAGCATTGTATTTTATTTCAGGAGGGAAGGCTGAGCACAGAATGCCGAATGGTTTTGCCAAGAGCACACTCTCTCTCCCTTATTTACCAAGCTATATATACCATGAAGAAGGTGACGGCACTCTTAAACCTTTTCTACTGCTGAAATTTACAGATGTGCACATTTCCTTTTTTGTTTTGTGAAGAACATCACACTGGCAGAACTGGAGACTGCATTTCTCTAGCTCTGTAGAACTGCTATAATATAAAGAGAAGCGCGACAGTTGTTCAGTAGATCTTTCTGTAGATGCCCTATCAGTTCGTTCTCTTTGTCAAGCACAGAGCTGAGAATGGCTGCAAAGACAGCTCTGCCTTTCTCCCAAAGCCTGGGTATTTTTTCTCTTTAGCTTTTCCTTGCTGTGTGGTAACAACTAAGAAGTACCACAGGTAGTATTTTCTGTGGTGACCATTTTCTAATGAGGGATCTTCTAATTTAGGCATTAAAATAACACTAAGAATTCACTTTCTGTGTGCCTCATTTTTTGCCCATCATTGGACAACCTCTGGAGACAGTACGACATGGAAGAGATTCAGACTTATGGTTTAACATCTGGCAAATGCTAAAATGAACTGAAACTTCCTTAACAAGATCCTTTGGTTTTGGCTTAAATCATGCAATCAGATTCAATCTTCTTTTGCAAAAACACTTCCTTCTAATTTTTACCACAATCAAGGGGTCAGCCAATCCTTTCTTGATATTTCTTGATCCATGGCTAAATACACAGAACCTTGAGGAAATCAGTTACTCTTTATACAAAATTTCTTAAGGTATAAATGGAAAGGAGATTTACTGTGATTTATGGTCCCATCTTACCAACACTTTCATTCAAATCCCTCCATTTCCTTGGGTGGCATGTTGAACTCCAGCTCCTGGAGGAGGGATATTTCACTTGGAATAAGTAGGTGAGGTTTCCAGACAAAAAAAAAGTGTTTATTGTAAGGATGTAACTGACCATTTTACCACTGTAATTCTGTTTACAGTGTTACTTTCTAAGTACTGAGCCAATGAGCAGTGCTCAATCACTCGTCTCCCTGGTCCTAGAGTGGAAGAGGGCATTTTGTAGACTGACTGCAAACCCATTGAGCTAAAGTGGAGACAGGAACAAAACAAAGGTGAGTCGTTTTGCTGTGGCTGCAGTAGGTCTGCAACAAATAGGGTTTCATGACTGCTAACAAGAGTTAATGCATGTTTCTCCCTGTCAGGAATACAGATTGCCTTCCTAACAGGTGGAGATAATGGACTGCTTAAGTCCTTCTAGTAAAGTAGCTTTGATTTAGAGTGGTGGGTATGTGGTGTTGCAGGCATTTACAGTGATTATTGGAAATTCTGCAGTAGAAATTATGTCTGTCAAAGCAGCAAGACCAAGAAAAGCCTTACATCTGCTTCCTCCAGCTGCTCAGGGTCCAGAGCTGGTGGGTGCCATTTTCCTCTTTTTCTCTTCCTGAACTACTGGGCCAGATGCTGTGCTGCTGTCCCACCTGTTACACTGTGCTCGCTCTGCTTTGATTTGCAGACACAGACTTCTGGCCTAAGAACCCCTAAGTGAAATTAGGATGACTGTGCATCCATGTGTAGTTATCGTTGTCACAAGACATCTGATATTTAAAACTTTAGTTTATGAAGCCATTTTGGGAGCAGACTTCCTGAGCTGGGAACCCTCTTAAACATGCCAGTAAAGGCAGTTTCCAAGATGCAAGAAGTATCTCCATAGAGATTACAGCCTAATGTCTAGTACTTCAACATAGTCCAGTAGGAGTACAACTTTTACTAGACTTTCTTTGAAGTTTACTCATGATGATAGAGTCTTTCCATGATGTTCAAATATTAACACAGCTGCTGACAAATTTGAGTGTTTATTGTTATCTTTTGAGTAAGCCCTTTCTCTGAAGGGATTAAGAGGCCCATTGTTTTAGCACAATTTCACACTGACAGTTTAGTGGACCTGTGATGTGATGGACATGTCATACTTCTGCCTATGAATATTTTACAATACTAAACACAAAAAAATTATACAGTATTTTGATTGGAATAGGGTTAATATTATTGCTGGGAAAAATTATTCTCTGGAGAAAAAAGTTGTTAGTGTTGGTTTTCTTTCAAAAACTTTTTTTAAAAAGTACTCTATTTGCCTAATTAATGATATACACCTCAACTTATGCTTTAATAGTATTCTGTTGACCTCACTTTTGAATCAAATGTTTTTGTTTTTCTGAATTCTGGGACAGTAATTTTGTTCTCAGCTTTTTCTCTTCAGCCACTACTGCATTTTGAAGGGTCCATGCCTGGTTTTATATCCAAGGCTTCTGAAGATTGGAGTTTGGGGATCCTGGGAGTGTTTCTTGTGGAGATTTTTTCTTGAAAGAAATTTATCATGAATAGCTGGGTGGATTCTGGTGCAGCTGAAGTGTCGGATACCAAGGCAAATGACATTGCTTAAAAATGATGGCCATGAAATGCAAGTACATTGCAAATCACTCAGCTGCAGAGTCTTGGAATAAAAGCACTACAGGGCTGATGTATGGACTGATGTTGCCATTTAATGTGGTTTCCCAGCAAACCTTTCATAAAATTCATGACTGTAGCTGACCTCTGTTACTGTGTTCCTCTTAGGGAAAAAAAAAGGCTATAACCCAGCTCTCTACAGCAGTGCACTGAAAAGTGATGTGTGATGTGAAGCAAGGTGAGGGGAATCATGTTCACTTCACCACAGACACTAAAGGTGAGCCTGTAGTCAAGCAGTTGATTAAATGTCACAGCATATTCGACAGTCTTCCAGGCTGACAAGTTCTATTCTGACCAGCTTCAAACTAAGAGCCTGATTCAAATCACATTTTCTACCAGCTTTACTCCACTCCGGTGTTGATTAAAAGCGTTGGTTCTGTAAGAGCAGAATCAGCCATCCGCTGCCAGCAGGTAACACAGAGCTTCTTTATGTTACAGTTACAAAAGAGGAAATGACACTATGTACAGTCTTCTGCTCCTGTATTAGCTATAGTTATTCTGGTTTTGCTTCATGCATGGCTGTGAGTGCTGATTTTCCCTGAAATTGGCAACTCTGGCCTGTTCTAGAAAGTCTTGGCTTCTTGTGTAAAAACTGGAGTACTGTTGTTCACTTCCACTGTAGCTTACAGTCAAGGGAGAGCTGCTGATGTATGTTAAGTTGCCACAGCCACTGAATGTGTATGAATGCCCCAGCAAGCTGAATTTGAGGCAAAGGGTCTGGCTGACATGGTCGTGTCTGAGCCACCTCCAGAGACAGCAGAAAGCAGTATAGGTGGGGGAAAGTGTAATGAAAATGGGGAAAAAGGCAAAGAGTATATAATCAGACAGATGATGAGGAATCATTTGTTTTCTTCCTTCCTCTATGAAAGATGGTACATCAAAATACACCTCTCATTCCAACTTCCCTGTCTTTCAACTTCCCACTCTTTCAAAGTACCTCTTTAACTTGTGAGAGCTGAGATGGCATCATCTTTCATACATGAGATTGATTCCATATTTTGGGAAATGGAAAATGAACTGTTACTGCAAGTGTGCACTTTTGCCACTGCTACCAACTAAAACCAATTTAGCCCTTCCATTCCCTCAGGTAAAATTAATAAGCAAATGTGAGCACAGTGCTTTTGGCACCTGTGTGATCACGATACACCATCTATCAGCAGAGCATGCCTCACTCTATCTGCTTTTCTAGGAGAGTGATGTGTTAGTCCTTAAAGGTCTGGGCACAGCTGAGGCAATTGTTTTCTTGTTCCCACCTCCACTTGTCTCTTCCTGTGTGTTTGTGTGTGGGTCTGTGTGTAATGAGGGAGGTACAACGGAAGAAGAGGCAGGAGAAAGTTCCGTGATGATGAGTTAATGATGTAGGGTTCACCTGCTGGACAATGAGCCCAAAGTTTGTTTCAAATTAGCTAGTGAAGCTGTCCTCCCAGCAGGGCTTTGATAGCAAGTGGTGGCAACTGCAAGTCAGAGCTTCCACAATTCCACCCGGTTTCTAGGCCGAACAAGCTGTATGTATAGTAATACAGTGCAGCTGTGTAAAAAAATTTACAATATAATTAATTTCTTTTATTCTGGTTCTCTCTGGGCTATATAGTCCCTGCCTGTTATTTTATTTACTCCATAGCTATTCTTGTTTTGCAGTTATTTCCTTTAGATTGTTGCTCTAAGGTCAGTCTAAGGACAAGATGTTCCTTCCAGAGATGAGTTGTGAACAGTAACAAGTAGGCTGTGTAAATGCTCCTTTCTTCTGTGTCGTTCTGAAAACCTAGCTTGGGAAAAAAAATTACCCTCCTTCAACTCAGGATTTAGATCCTAAACTCAGATTTTGAGGTTGACATCATTCCTTTGATGCTTCCAGGTAAGTTACAACAGAGTAGTTACAAGGTGATCCAAAGCCATGCCTATGGAAGTTGTAATTCTCCAGGCTGAGAACGACTTCTGTAGCCACTAAAATGTAGAGGACAGTTGGGGTTTTTTTTTCTATTTCACTAGATTATTTTTTCAATAATTATATGTCATTTTTTTTTCTATTTTTAAAATACTGTTTTGATTCAAAAACAGTCTTACAGATCTTGCATCATACTGGAATCATCTGTACATTGCTAGGACATTAATAGAAGTGTAAGAGTAAAGGCTAGCTTGCTAAATATTTCTTCCATGAGAGCAGAGGATTTTAATATCCAGACAGAACAACTGATTAATGGAAATGGAAAGAGTAGTTGGAGTATCACACTCTGCTCCTCTATATCTTTCTTCTTCTGGACAATATAAATGTGCTGGTGGTACTAAATGCCTTCATTCATAAGTGAGTACAATAAAGATTAGTCTTTAATTATTTCTGGCATATGTCCTTTAAATTCAAAGCCTGTAAATCGCAATGGGCAAAGGGTAATATGTCTTAACAGGTTACACCTCCCGAAGGATTTGTTGATTGACATCAAAATTGTTTCCCCTCCCTCTCTTCTGACTGACAGAATGGCAGGTGTGAAGTGATGGCAGTGTGCTGTAATAATGTGTCAAAAGACCTTAAATCAAGACTAATGTGGCTTCAACGATAAGCTCCCAAACGTTTGTATGGCAGAAAATGGAACTGTAGGGCAGATTCATCTTGGGACTGTTATATCTTTGCACTTTTTAAAAGTGCTTTTTAGTTAGGGTCCTTGGCTGACTACAAGGCAGAGGTTTTAGGAGTATTTCTTTTTACAAAGCCACCGTGGGGAGAAAAACATTTCTATGCTTACTACTATGAAGAACTTCTATCTAGTGTGGGTTTTTTCACAGTAATTTTAGTATATATGTAATCCAGAACCTGAAACAGATAAAAATTATACTTGTTGCAGCAGCTACTAGTGGTCATCCCCTTGGAGAAAATGCAACATTTAATGCTTGAGGAAACAGTAGAAAGGCAGTGAGCATAAATAAAGGTGAGTACACAGAGAGACACTCTCATTTAAGCCACCACTGATGTGCAGTTTGTACAGAATTTTCTGACCAAGAGGGAAACAGATCTTACAGTTGAAAGGATTATAGGTGATTAAATCTATGCACAGAAAGAAAACAGAACTGATTTCATCTTTTATACAATAACATGGGTGAAATTTGGTGTGTGGGAGCAGGAGGAAAGGGTCTGTGGTCATGGACATAACACAAAAGGTATGAATTAAAAACATCAGAATGCAAAATTAAGACTTCATTAAAATTATTGCATAAATAAACTGGCTTGAAACTAAGAATATTAATAAACCTTCAATTCTTATTTCTTCAGGAAAAGCCAAACCAGAATTCCCCCCTCCTTATCCCAAAGCAAGGCCTAATGAGTGAAATACTAGAAAAGCAGTATTAAATGTTGCTTGAAATTTGTTCCCTTGCTGAAGAGGGCAGCAGTAACTGAGCAGCACAGCAACTTCTCTGCTGTCTCCTATCTACAGCTTTAAGAGAAATAATTTTAAAAAACCAACAAAGCAACAAAACACGGGCTAATCACTGCAGTTTTCAGTGCATTGTATTTAAATATACACAGTCTCTTCATGCCTCTGGAAACCTCCCCAGCCCATGGCAGTTTTCAGTTTCATGGAAGCTGTCTCCTGGCCCATAATCATGGTCTAGGAGAAAAATCTGATTCGCGGAACTGATTTTTCAAGTTAGGCTGTTCCAAAATGCCTACAATCAATAAATAACAAGGCCACCAGCAGACAAAAGAAAGCACACAAACCTGCAGTCAGTAATTTACACTATATACACCATGCACATGGCAGTACACTGCTAACAGCTGTGGTAGAACATCTCCTTTTCACCATCCAAGCACTTAAATTAAAACATGGGGTTTGAGAACATTTTCCTTTTCAATTTCTTTCCCTTTCTTTATTTATCTTTTCAACTAAGTCCTCCTTACCATGTTTGTGGAACAGCAACAATAACTGAGAAAAATAAGTCTATTAAAAAAAAAATTGGCCTTGCTTTTTACCCAAAAAAGACTTTTTTCCCTTTTGCTTTTTCCCCTTAGAGGTGGAGCTGAGAGCTGGTTATTTTGTTTGATTGTCTATTTTAATACATAAAGCACTGTGAAAACATACACTGTAGTGAAGTCTAAACCCTCCATCCAAGCAGCCATTACAGGAAATGTTTCTGTTGGAAAAGATGGTAACATATGAAAATATTCCTAAATCTCATTTTTCCTCTGAAGCATTACTTAACCCTCAGGCAATAAATTTCACTGAACTCACTGAAGTGAGAAATGGACCCTTTTAATAAGGCTTTTAACTACACATCTTAATGAAACTTAAATAAATGGCGTCCCTGCCACTATGTTGGCTGCATGTGTGTTTATGTATACTATGTAAGAAGAATAAATATTTTTCATATTTAGAGATTTACTGTTCTATGGTAATTTTCAAACAGCACTGGAAAATAAACAGACAATTCTTTCTTTTTAATAACTGTAGTTTGCTAGCTTTCTTCTTTACCTGAGTAATGACCACCAGGAGGGGCTTCACAGCAGCTTGTTTTGTTCCTAGATCCAGAAAAATATGTGCATTTGCCTACAAGGACAGTGTGCATTTTAAGGTACATTTATCTTTATTTGACTCATTTATTTGCTTGTTTCATTCTTTCTTTAAAGACAGCTCACATCTCTGACCTGTGACACTGGCTAACACGTGCTGTGGGCTGTGCAAACGGAGATTTCCTACATCCAGACATTCACTTTGCATAAGTTAAGGCTCTGCATGCTAGTCTTATCCCCACTCCTCTCTAATTTTAGTGAATTTTGTGCTTTATAAAACAGGCTGTTTCAAATATGAATAAATCTGTATGTCAAACCCACCCTCTTCCCCACAAATACAAATCTGAATACGAATGTCAGGACCCGTGCACATGCCTACTTTCTGTATGAGAGCATTCTGCCTATCTGGAGAAGTGATTTGACTTCTCTGTATTGCATTAGACCACTGTCATTAACGACAGAGGTGTCATTTTGATGTGATCTGTGAGACAGTAGAAGCTCTGAAGTTGAAAGATAGAACAGACATGGATAAATTGTGCTCTGAGTATGCTGCTATTGCACCATTATTGCTGGCAATTATTTCACCAAGTGACACATCTGATAAAAAGTCATCCGCCTTGCTGTGGAAAGAAACCACAGTTCGCTGAAGCACATGGTAGATCTGTTGATTTTGGAGCGTGACAAAAAGCTCATTTGTTTTGGCCTGATCATTCTGCACCAATCATGAACTCCTTTGCATTGTTTCCCCCATCCTCACGTTTTCAGTTGGTTTCCTTTCCTGATCCAGCACTTGTGCTTTTCTGTTTTAATGTTTGGCCATTTGCTCTCTCTTCTCCACACCACTTTTTCCAACACACCTTTCCTAATGATGTGCCTAATATGCCTCCTGCTTCTCTTACCCTCTTCCTTAACTGTTTTAAATACTAATTATTTCTGTGTTGGTCTCATAAAACAGGGGGTTCACAACTTTTTGTAATCTACAGAGCATTTGAAATCCAACTTCTCCAAATAAATAATAGCAGATTCCATGTAATTAAATTTCAGGTTAGCTTTAAACATGGAATACAGATTTTCTCCTTCAGCTATGCCTCATGGGCTGAGTTCTTAAGTGAATTCATATTGCAGAGCTAGTAGCAACCCTTCAAATAAACTGTGTGAACAAGAAAAAGGTAAATGAAACTACATTTTTAAACATGTAGGGTAACAGGGTGAGATTAAAGTCTGTATTTTATCATCAGATTTTTTACCTGACTAGCAAAAAACCCCTAAAACTACAGTGCATGTATATCAAGAGAACAATTACATTGCTAGAGGTCTTCCTTTTCACCTTAAAGGATTCTGGGCAAACCGTTCTGGAGCACAAGTCTGAGGAAGAGAGGCATGAAAAATCAGACGTGTCATAGGTTTTAGAGATTCTTCCTATCTCTAAACTGAAGAACAACTTTGTTGAAATACAATCTCATGTTCTGTGCTTCAGTTGTGGTATTTTCCTGGAGAGGTGAGTGGTAAAAGAAGGTGGCCTTGAGCCATACACCTCCCCAAAAGGTCTTTCATCACAGTACTTCAGAACTGGCCTTCCATAAAGGGGTCACAGAATACATGGCTTCGATTCATTCCACTTAAACTGAAGTGTCTCAGATACCCAGTTACATTAGTCTCCCTTCAGAGACAATCAAGACTCATCATCATCTTCAAAAGGCATTTTATGTTAAATAGCTGCTGTTTGCTGCAAGGAGCATGGCCTATGTTCTTAGTAAGAATGCTAAAGATGTTATGAAATAAATATTCTCTGTGAGACCTGGACACAACAATAGGTCCAACAACAACAACATGAGCTTTACCAGGGTTCTGCTACTGAGTCTGGGGGAGTTAAATCCTAAAAGTCTTACAGACAGTATTATTTTTACTCTAAATTAATGGTCACAGTCTAATCCTTATAATTATATCTTCACAGCATAGCCAAGAGAGGGTGATTTAACTGACTAAAGAGTCTCTGTCCCACTCAGAATAGGCCTCCAGGTCAGAGGTGTATTAATGAGAGAATGGCTGGAGGATGATGAGCTGATCCTGCAACCTCCAACAGCACTGAATTGACTACAAGGGACTCTACAGAACATAACTTCCAGCTAATAACTATGCAAATCATCCTGCAGGTATAGCTGCTGTCACGACTGCAAGCACTCCTGTTGTTTGTTCTTGGAGGAGGCCCTCGTGGTTTTATCAAAGCCCAGACCACGTACAAATTCCCCAGTGGTCACTGTGTAGCACACTACAATATTTGAAAGGTAAAGGAATTAAATTTACATCACTTTCTTCCAGGACTCATATCCTGTGCCAGCAGAAGTGGAAAAGATACTGTTTTGTAGAGAGCTTCTCTGATCAGTATTCTTGATATGTATCCTTGTGGTAGGAAGTAGCAATAATAATATTTAAACAACAACACACTACGGAGCTCCGTGTTAAAGGGGATAAAGCTAAGCATGTTGTGTTGCTAGTACCACATACAATTTGCATTAGTAAAGTGTGTTATGCATGTTGGGCATGTCATACACTGACCATTTTCATTCTGAAAGGGATTTCCAGGCACACCTTGGGTATTTCTAACAAAAGCGGATGAAAGATATAATTTATAACAAGTATAGATTTTCCCATTGTTTATAGAGACAGTTTTGATTTCCTAGTTGCAGGCAAAGGGCATGAGGGTAATAACTGACCTGAAGAATGAATGTGAACTAGAAAGGGCAATGATCCTTTACTTGGAACCTCTCCTGCTCCTGGAAAGCAGTTGGTTTTATTCTGGGCAGAGCAAGGTTTTTCAGTGGGATTGGACACATCAAAGCAATGTTAGAAAGACCAGACTCCTGATTTCCTTACAAAACACCCTGCAGATATTTAAGCACACATTAACAGAACTATTTCTTAAAAGTCCCGCTACAGCAATTTGAATCAAATGGCTGCAAGGAGTTTCATTGCTTGGTGCCCTGGTCTTCCCTGCAAATTCTTTGGGCAGAGTCCAAGCATGGGAAAGATCTGCAGAACCTCATAACATATCCTTGCAGAAACTGATCCGACACTGCAGAGAAAGGAGAATTCTGAAGCAACTGGTAAATTCAAAAGGGATTTCTTTGTCATGTTTGCCATCCATGCAAATGACTGAGTTACCCAGCTACCCAAACTTCCACCCGTGTCCATATCCCCTCAGTAAATCTCTCCAGCTCAATTGTCTCGTGTAATTGTCTACACACCTAATCATCTCTTATTCTTCTCCTCCTAGGTTTCCATGTCAGTGCATGAGTTTCTAAGTAATGTGGTGATTTTATTAACCTGCTTGAAATTGATTCTCTAACATGCTGTTTCTCAAGATACAATTCATCAGCATGGGTGACTGCATGGTAGCCTAACCTGAAAACTTTCTGGGTTTCCTAAATTCCACTGTCTTGCACATTTTTATTACTACTTCATAGCAGCTATGTCCATATACAGAACGATGAAAGGATGGATGATGAATAGGAAATTAATTTTACAGCACCCTTCAGAAAGTCTATCAGAAGGAAAAGTTATCTTTAAAACATTCTCTTCCTCAGTGGGAAAATAATATATATGTGCAAGTCATGGGTTTTCATGGCTTTAACTGGTATGACCAGAGTTATCTTTGAAGTAAAGGAACCAGTCCTATTTCCTTTAATTCTAAACATTAAACAACTATGATATTGACTTTTTAAAAAGCTTTGCATTCAAGCTGTACACTGGAGTAGATGACTGTCTAGTTCAGCCTGCACACATGGTTTATGCATCCTACATGTAAAAGTCTTTGATCCATGATTAAACCAATATTTGTTGATTTGTTTTGCACTGTATCTTGCAATAAATGCTTTTCAATATATATATATTTTTGTATCTGATGTCTAACCAACGAGTTTACCGGATAACATTTGAATGAGTGAACTGAATAAAGAACAGATATGTTTAAAGCTTCTCAAGAGTCAGAAGTTTCAAATGCAATAAATTATTTTACAAGTTTTTACTGTGATTTGATTTGCAAGTCTCTGGGGAGAACCTAAGAAGACAAAGATGTTGGAAATAGGAGTTTCTTCTTCCAAGCAGGAAAAGAAAGTGGAAATTGAATAACATTGTAAAAAAAAATAAAAAGTGGTCTGGAGTGTTCATTTCTCTCCAGCATCTCCACTGCGACACTTGAACTCACTCTCCCACTGAGTGTAAGATTTTTTTGACAGAGAATGAAAGTGTCTGGTTAGTGGACACTAGTGTCTCATTGGTGAAAAAAAAATGGGAAAGCAAAATCAGGCAAACTAGGCCCAGAGGTAGGTGAAAATTTTAGCATAATGACTGTTTTGAAAAAAGTGTAATAATACATCTGTGTTTTAAGACCTGGGCCCTGGGGGAGGGGGAGTGCTTTTTGGAGAGGTCAGTCAAGTACATACAGCCAGAAATCGTGCTTGGGGTCATTGATTGCCCTTACTTAGAAATAGGTCTGAATGTCCTCTGTCTTTGAAGTAGGAGAAAATTTACAGTCTTTTTGAAAATCCCATTTTTTCCCTAAGGGCTGCAGATGGCAAAGGGTGGATTTGTGGTAAGTGAGGGAGGACTGAAAAGAGACTTCATATTTTGGGGGGAGTGGTTTTTTGTTTGGTTTGGTTTTTCGTTTTTGGGGGAGGGGTTGTTGGTTTTTTGGGTGAGGAGGTTTGGGGAGTTTTTGAGGGGGGAGTTTTTTTTTGTTGTGAGGTTGGGGGCTTTTTGGTTAGTTGGTTTTGTTGTGGGTTTTTTTGGTTTTTTTGTTGGTTGGTTTTGGGGTGTTTTAGTAGTGCTGAAGAAGATTATGGCAAATATTTGACCTGGCCTTTGAGCTGTGAGGAAAAAGTTCATTTCACAGTTCCCTTGTCCCTCAGTGGCACTCCTTCAATGCACAAAGCTATATTTGTGAGATCACCTCCCTAGCTTGAACCGCATATTTGCAATTAAAATAAATTTTTAAAACTATCAGCATTAAATTGCTGTAATACAATTGGAGTATTTTGAAAGAGTAGCAAGACTGCCTCGTGTTCCAGAAAAGGTGTGAGCAACCTGTTCATTCACTGCAGCTACTTTCTAACTAAGATTATTACATAATTTGGGGGGGAACTGCATAGGGCTCTGCTCAATTTAGTCTTTGTGCTGATGAGTATCAGGGCTGTAGATACAAAACAAAACAGCTTCATACCTTAGTTAGTCTATGGTGAGGTTTGATTTAAGTGTTTTTGACAGCAAGCTGCCCCATCTACGAGTCAAGACCCTAAAAATATTAGTAGGTAGTGACATATATGTATAGATATAGGTATAAACATTCATGTCCAAATGCACACATATCTATCCATACATGTCTATTTATGGATAAATACCTCTTTCGTGATATGGAAACTTGTGCAGGGAGCAGACACATGATTAAACCTGTGATGAAGAATTACCAATTCCATTTTAAAATGGGTACCAGTTCACAGTGCCTTATATGACTGCCCATCACTTCTTTTTATCATTCTCCTTCAGTAATTAAAAGTCAAGCTTACTAATTAGTGCCTGGCACCAAGAAGGGGTAAGGTCAAGGAATAACATCTAAAGTAGACATCTGCATCCAGAGATACTAACTCAGAGTAGTCCTTTCACTGAACTGTTCAAGGCAGACACCACAGCTCTTATGGCACAGGAACTCCCTTCCCCAGTGGGAGAGTCTAAGGATGGTCTGGACAGGTGAACTCAGAGAGGGCTGGACCAGTTTGCTTTACAGGCATTGGTACAGAGCCAGTTTCTTACACAGTTCTCCACAGTCCTCCACAGATACTGTCATGCATTGGTTCTCCCCCTCCCACAAAACCATTCTTCCTTGCTTACAGAAAGAAGTGTAGCCATTATATATTAGGTTCTCTGTGTTAGCAACAATTGACTATTTGTACTTTTAGGGGTTTCTCAGGTGCTTAACTGAGTCTTTTCCAGAGCTCTGATCCTCTTCTTTCCTCTTCATTATTCAGAATCAAGCAAGGTTTATCAAACTGTGATTGATTACAAATCATTGTGGTGATACTGCTGCACAGAAGATTAATGATGTCAACCTCAATCACAAGGTTATTTTATAGCAGAATGCCAGCCACATGCACACAATGTTCCAGACCCCAAAAGGAGACTGTTTTTCTTAAGCCTAAAACCACACAGTTGCCTGTAGGATGATACCTAATTCCCAAGCTGCAATGGAAACATAGTCCAAAACTTGCAGATAATTTTTAAACGTACTCATCATGAGAAAGTCTTCGGACTGCTTAGCAAAATTATCAATCCATCTTAACCTGACCTATCAGAGCTAAAGCTGACATGAAATGCTCTGTTCAGCCATGTAAAGTAGATAAGTTAAACCAGACTTTATCTGTATTTGACTACATAGCTGGTGTTAGGGTGGCATTTGTTGCTGCTGTAGAATTATTACAGTCCCCACAGCACCCTCCATGGCAGCTGATATTAATTATTATTAGCAAGGAGCTGATTCTGGAGTGTAAGCAAGAGAGAAAGGCTGTTGGGTTAGTCTTAGGTCAAAGTAGTAACAGTCTTGGTTTCATGAATGCAGTAATCTTGACTTGGTGATACAAGTTACTAACTTTTCTGGAAGAGAAAAAAGAAAACACAGCAATCTCTCCTTCTTTTAGAACACAAATACATAAATTTTAATCTGAGAAAAATACAAAATGAAACCATGTACAAGTTATGTACAAACCCTTTTTACAGGACGATATATTTTTCACTGGATATTACATTTGACAAAGTCAGGTAGATCATTTCTGAGCACCAGCATTTGTTCTCTCTCACCAACCCATGATGTTAAAAGTAAAATGATGAAGTCGTACTCCTTTTTCTTGATGAACTTTTAAATTAAGATGCTAGCTGGTTCTCAGTGTACCCCCTCGCCATCTCCACTTCCAAACTATAACTAATGCAGACATGTGAAACAATCAAAATATATGGTATATATGTATTTGTGTGCGTGTGTTTTTGCCGAAGGAAGAAAATAGTTTCATCAGTCTTGAACTCTACAAAAATGTAAAAGTTAAAGTTATATTAATTTTTTTTTTTTTTTTTTGCCAGAAGTTAGAATATTTGCGCTGGCTAAGCATGTGTGTCCCAAGCTATACTATGGCAGAAGCAGAATTTTTTTAACTGCTTGAGATAACTTTTGCTGACATTTTTATGTGGTTCCTACTAGTTATTGTCCAGTCAAAAAAATGCTTGTATGCCACATTTTTTGTTTCTGAAAAATCTATGGGTTTTATCACATGTATTCAACTCCCTATATGTTGTGTTCTGGGTTGTTTGCTTTTTTTTAATTTAGAGAGATCTCCTCTAAAATACATTGACTGAAGCAGTAAGAAACTCAACATGTCTCAACAGCATAAAAGTTCTAATTAGATGCAGCATTACTGTTTAGCTTCCTAAGTTAGATATTGCTCTAAATTAGATCCCAAGTAATAAAAGAATACCTTACATTGTATATTTTCTTCCTTTTCCCTACGCCTTGTCCTTTTGGCAGTTACCAATAACACACCACTGTATAGAGCAGATACCTCAGGGCAGCAGCCCCTGCTCTGGGCTTTAGTGGGATTTACCTGGTCATTACCTGTGCTGCACACAGCCTGCACAGCTTCAGCCTGGCTGCGTGTTCCACAGCAGACAGAACCTGTGCAGAACAGACAAATTACTTACATAAATACAGCTCTGATAAATGCTGGGACAGACTCATCAGTACTGTAGGCCCACAACCATCCTGGGCAGTGACTACAGCAGAAGAGCTACTACACTCCTTTCATTATTTCAGATGGGGCTGTAACCCACACCCACTACTATTGCTCAGCATGAAAATACTACAAATATTAGGCCTGCTAATGGACTATTAGGAGACCTGGTGTGCATATATAATGACTTTTTGAAAAACTATTTCCCTTAAGCCTGTGATTATTCAAGAACCTTTAGAATTAAAAAAAAATAATAACAAAAATTAAAAAGGTGCATGTTTGTATGTCGGTGGTTCAGATGGCACAGAAAGGAAAAAACCAGAAGGACTATAATGAGTTCTCCTTTCCTCTGAATTTTTTTGTGCATCTGCCATTGACTTTGAGAGATATTCCCAGGCTAATCCACTGTAACACTGGGAACAGATTTCTGTTTTCACTTTGTCCTGTTCATCACCTTTCACACACTTGGTTATTTTGTTTAGGCACATTCAAAACTAGAAATGAAAGGTGAGACACACACTTCTTTTGGTGCTAAAGAAATTCACAATGATAACAGCTGTAAAAACAAAATACACACACACACACACACACACACTCTCACATTGACCTCAGTATGTGTTCATTTCAAATACATTGGGATCCAGGAGCCCTTAAGAATCCACTTCTTAAAACCCTTTAGGCACCTGCTCTGTGTTTGAGTTTGAGCCCATATGAGTCAGCTAGTCCAGGGCAGTTGCTAACATTTTTATGGATTGGCCAGTGAGTGGCCAAGAAGTGAAAACACAAATTATTAGCCATTTGTAAATTATTGGGGTTTTTTGTCATGTATGTTTATGCATCAGTTTATGCAACCAATTATTGCAGTAGTTGTTAGCTGTAGTTCACACACAGACACACACACTCCCAACAAAACCAGTCCTCCCTGAATGAGAACACACTACTGTACTTTCTCCTTCTCCTTCCACTACATGAAGAGTTCAAGAAATGTAAAATGTTCCTTTCACAGGGCAAAAATAGCCAACCTCATCCACCTCCACCCAACACTGTATAATAAAAGGCTAACACTTTTGGTATGTCTCCTGTAGCATGCTTGCAAATTGCATTTGCCTTTTGCCATCTTTGGCTGAGGCCTTTTCACATCCAGCTGACCTGGCCCATGCCTGCCCAGATCAAGGAGTTTGTACTTTCTGTCCCGTGTATTCCCTACTGTTGGGCCATCAATGCTGATTTGAAAGACAAGCTGTTAAAATCTCAGTGACAGTTTCTAATTAGAATGGTTTTAAAAAGTACAAGGAAATATTTTCATCTTGTTATCCCTATTAACAAATATATCATATAGTTATTATTTTAGAAGGAGCTAGACAATCACATCAAGTTGGTAAAAATTGCATTTAAACTATGAATATCTTGTTTTCTTTATACCTTAACTTCTGCTCTGCTTGACACTTGCCACCAAATCTATCAGAAGACAGTTTTATCCTTTCATCTTAGTGTTCATGGGTTTCAGGGGACAAATTAAAATAACAGCCATGAAACAGAGACAGCCAGCAGACAATGTGGGAACACACAAGTGCAGGGGCATGAGGAGGGCCAGGAGCACAGCCCTGCTGCAGCAGTGAGGGAAGGCTCTGCAGCTCAGTGTCAGGGCATCTCCCATAAAACCCACTGGGACAGCTGGGTTTGGGTCAGACCAGGTGGAAACAGCAGAAACAATTCTTCCATGTGCTACCCTGCAAGTCACACATTTTCTTCTTTTTTGTGCCTTTCTTCACCCCATTTCATAGAAAATAAAAATGATGACCCCTTCTTGTGGTGACTCCATCAAATACATGCACACCCCCACACGTATATGTGCGTATATATCCACACATACATACCTGTGTGTGCATGTGTGGACATGCATATATGCAAACACTGACACACTATTTATCCAACACGAGTTACCAAAAACCACTGTAGAGCCTGTACCAATAGTGCATGCAGTTAATGACAAAAAAAAAAGTTGAAAATCCTCCCTCCCCACCCTGAGATTTTTTTCGCCTTTTGAGAAAGGGGTAAAAGTTATTGATAAAGACCAAGAACTTATTTCTGTATCGGTCATCATGTGATCTGCCAGCTGTCACTTAGGTCCCTTTCCCAGCTTTTTCCCAGCTTTGATGTAACTCCATATATCCATTTATTGGTGCTGACCCTATTATAATCTTTAATAGCTGAATATCGTAGATCCCCAACAGGTTTTCTATCTGTTCCTCCATCCAATTTCCAGACGTCAATCCTGCATCTTTGATTATCAAAAATAGGGGTAAGAAAATATTACTGATTTTAGCTTTCTTATAAATGGGAAATGTAAACCCACAACTCTACCTGTTTCCCTCTGTCTTTTTGGCTCTTTCTGAATGTTGTTCTATCAGCCATTGTACATGGAGCCATCTGTGCCAGAAGAGCTCGTGAGTGTGATCAGGTCCTGTTCTTTACTTATATACAGTTAGTAGCATGGGATTTTGGGTGTGACAGCTAACCTGGACAGAGACACACACAAACTTTAGTTATGTAGGGGTGCTGTATTTGATTCATTGGTATGTTTTATCCGGTGAATGCTCACTTCTGAAGGAATGACACTCAGAAATAGCACTGTATATGATAAGATATAAGCTATAATGTTCTATGTCCCTATAGCAAACACCAGTCTTCTAAGGGAAAAAAAAAAAATGTATTTGGTGAGGTTAAACACAAACTTCTACAATTCTCCTGTACCAGGACCAGCTTTTTTCATTCTGATTGTAATATGAATGCAGTTCATAAATGAAAAAGGAGCACCGACTTCAAAGAAAAGGCTTAACATGACCCAATGCAGAAACTGGATGTAAATTATAAAGTGTCACTAGCTGAAGCAGCATATGTCGGAAGAACTCACTGGAATTATCTTCTCTTTTGGGGACTGTGAAATGTGTTAAACATGGATCTAAATAATAATGAAAAACTGCTTGAATTGTTTTGTTACTTTGTAGGAGAGTGAAATATTTTAAACAATCCAATTTTACAGATACTGTATTAACAATTCTTGTTATTGTCTTTAAATAGCTATTCTACAAAATGTAACAACAAAATAGTCACAGTCCAAGAAGTCACTCCAGAATAAAGCCTATTAGGTGTTAGTATGGTTATACTTGTACTGCAGCCAGTGGACAAACATTAAAGCTGAGATAGTTTGGCTTAAATGTTGGATTATATAGTGGACATCATTGTTTTCACAATAAATTCATCATCTGCTTTGTATTTGTTTGATTCACTGATATTTCTCTAATGATAAAAATACCACGGTATGTTTAATTGTGGTGTTCAACAATTCTGCAAAATTACAAAGCCTAAAGTTAACTCGCACAATGAAAATCTGCTTTTCCTGATGACTCTGGTTTTGTGGTTTTGGTTTTTGTTTCCGTATTAGCACAGCCTTTCCTTTTTTTTTTCTTCATACAATTGTGTCAGATGTTGCTTATTTGAGATAGAGAGAGTTACTAAATCATTTAGAACCTAAATGCTTGGGTGGGTAGATACTGCAGCACAGATATGAAATATCACATTTTTGTCTGATGGCTATAAAGCTTGTTGGCAACTTTGTGAAACTGCTGACACAAAAGGCACCCATCAAAGGCCTTTTGCATGTCATCGTAATAAATACATTCATCACTTGTATTGTTTTGATTTGGTTATTACTTGTACTTTTATGTGTGGTGTCCCGGCAAAGTAAAAATAAATAAAAGGAAAAAAAAAAAACAACCAGAAAAACAACTGATAACGTCAGAAGTTGTTTGTTGCAAGAATTAACTGAGGGCAGCATGTTGTGAGATGGTAGAGCTGAGGCTAAACCAGTTTTTATCCTGATCTGAATTCACCAAAAGGAGACTCAGTGTGCCCTTTGCCAGGGTATGAGCTACCACCAAAGTGCAAGGATCTGGAGCTAAATCTCTACACATATCAGGAAGAATTTGTACCATCTCAGACCAATGAACGCCCATCAGCACTTCTGAAGGAAGGAAGTAACAAAATGTGGTAGATGAGATGGTTTATAACATATGTTTCCATGCACTATTTTATGCACTCTGGATTAAAGCACTGTCATACACGGCAAAAGAAGAACTGCCAAGCTTGCCTTCCTGAAATCAGCAGCTGCTGATGGCTAATGGGAAGTGAAGTGCAATTGCCAAGTCTGCCATTTCCAGCAGGTGCCCCCTATGCCCAAGGCCCTCGGCTGGGGTGGTGACACTGCCCGTGCCTGTGTCACAGCGCCTTACCCAGGCTGCTGGGTTCCTGTGTGCGTGACCGTGAGAAGGGACAGGGCACAGTGCGGGGGATTACGGGACCCTCACGTAACTGGCAAGCAAGATGATCTAGGTATGTTAATAAAACAAAGAATATTTCAGAAGAATGTTACATGTACAAAAATATGACTTTCAACTCTGAAAATAAATAAGTTCAATTTATTAAGAGCTGGTGTCAATGCTGAACAAAATACACATCTTCCGATAAAGAAACATTTTGGTGAAGTGTTGTAGGTTTTTTTTCTTCTTTTTTTTTTTTGATTTACTAAAATATGAGTTGGACCTTTTTTTCCCTTTTTGTAAATATATCATTTGTCTCCCTTAATTACATATCCTTATAACTGTGACCATCATTCTCCTTTAAGCCAAAGACTGAGGGTTTGTTGGGTTTTTTTAATTCTTAGGAGTCTGGCCACATATGCTGTTTTGTTAAGGGAAAATACTTAACAATGAAAAAAAAAAGAAAAATATATTTTTTCTAATAAATAAAAATAATTTAAAATGCTAGAGGCTATACATGACTAGTTTGGATTATGTTCATTTATAAATGAAATAGTTTCCAAAATACGTGGAAGCAATATTAAAGGCAGACAAACAAAGATCTGTCTACTTTATTTTCCCATTAAGCTTGCCCTTCTTAACTTCTCCATCAGTGGTTCAGCAAGTAAGAGGAATAAACGTCACATCACCATTCATGAAGTTTTTCAGGCTTTAAAAAAATAGTTCTGGCTTCGAAGGAGTCAACATTCATCTTCAACTTCTCGTATTGGTGGTATCAAGCTGCTTGTCGATTTATATTGATTGATCTGATTGGCCATGTGAGTGCTCATGGGCTTGATTTGAATGTTTCTGGGATAGGCATTATCCGGCTCATCTGTAAACCATTTCTTTTCTGCTAAGGAGCAAAACAGGTAGAGACAGAATAAAGAGGGAAAAAATGAAAGTTTTAATTAGTGAAGCACACATACACAGAAACATTAAAAAAAATTAAAAAGGGAGCAGTCAGTAAAGTTTATAGAAAAAAGAGATCAATAGAAGGTGACTTTGACTAATTACTAGCAGTACAGTGCATTAGATTAATACCTCTGAAAATACTGGTATGAAAGGAGGATGACACTTGCAGATTTGATAATAGAAGCTAAAGAAAACTGCCAATGAGCTAGTTTGCTTGTTGGATGTAAGAGAGCTCCTTTCTTGCCCCCATGCTTAGGTGATTCATTTACTGAAAAAAATGATACACATCAAAACTAAGAAGCCAGGGAGAGCAGCTGGGATAAGGGTAATGCAGAAAAGAGCATGTGAGTCTATACACAGAGGAGCACCTAAAGAGTCAGAGACTCCCCTGAACCATTTCAGCCTTGGGGTGATGGCTACTGCTGGCCCTGAAGTCATGCAGGAGGATGTAAAGAACTTTCTGCAGTTGGTGTTAGAATAAACAGGACTTGTATTCCTGCTGCCAGATGGCAGCCTTGCTGCACAAGGCGGGCATTATACCCCTACTTTGAAACAGGTGCTTGGGCACTGCTGAACTCGAGGGTTTAAAATGGGGTAGGGAACACAGCAGACACTGCAGGTCACTGTAGCAGGGGCCTCAGCCGATCCTGAATGGATCGCTCGCGATAGGTGACAGCAAGACAAAGGGAGCAAGGACTGAAAGGAAGGTTAGAGAGGAAGCCCTTTCTTTTCTATCTTTGAGCAATGTCCCATGAACACAGGAGGAATTTTATGGTGCTGCTTTAAGGCGGGCTGGGAGCATTATGGGAGGGAGTGAGGATGCTGAGAGGCTGCAGAATTGCAGCCATTCCCCAGCTGTTTATCTTTGTAACCACTGTATTGCACTGTTCATATGCAGGTATGGATAAAAGCTTCTTAAAATTCAAAAAAGAAAAGAAAATTAATTCTTAAACCCATTAGAGAGCAATTTCTGCTGTAATTTCTCAATGACAGGTCTGTAACTTTACAAGATAACTTTATTCAAAGACTTGGAAACTCCTGATGTAAAGATTGGCTAATGGTCATCAGGTGCACTTGTGCTTTGACAAGCATTTGTGAACAGGGCTCTGTCTCCATTCCTGTCCTCCTTCCCCAAATTCCAGAGGTGGATGGGCAGAGCAGTGAACATTTATGGTTCTGGGCATTTCATTACTACATGCAAGGTTCAGAGTGTGTCACACCAGAGCTGCCACTCTTACATTTATGAACTGCTTCTCATGCCAACAGAGAATCCAATGTGCTGCAGAAGCTTTAGTGTCTCACACAATATAAACTGCTACTTTTGCTAATCACTGAAATGTTGCAGTATCTGGAATCAGGACAGGAGCAGAAAGAGTGCTCATTTTTTAATAAATAAATGATTAAAATTAGCTAAGTAAAATTCACCTTAGAAACCCAAAGATTGAGCACAAAAACTCAGGAGGTAAAGGAGAGAAAAGAAATTGAAAGACTGAGACGAATAAAGGACAAATATCTGGACGTAAGTGCACAAAAATAAACAAAGAGCTTTGGAGTTAGAGTCTCTCAAGAAGCAGCTTTATCTCCAGAATTACTGGACTTTCCAGTCACTTTCACAAATATAAAATTAAAACACTTCCACTTTATATGGATGTTAAGAATTTACATGCCAGACCCCCACTCCCCAACAAAATCTCTGTTAACCATTCTTACACTTTTTTAAAAAATTAAATCAAACCCAGGAATTACTTATTAGCAGCTTGTTACTGGAGGGAAACAGAACTACTGTATTGTTTTTATTGTCATTTTCTAAAATGCTTTTCACTTCCGTTTAAAAATATCCTACACATTTATGACCAGACTAAATGATTCCCTGCCCCCTTAAAGTTGCCCAAGTCTGAACGATGTTCCATCTCCCATCTCCCTTCTCTCTCACCTATTATAATTAAGTTCCCTTTGATTTGAACAGATTGGACGATAGGAATTCATAATGTTACATCCTGCACACTGAAGCTAACTGATTAAGTGCTTTAAATTATTTTTCCTGACAGAATGATAAAGTTACAATCTGTTCAGAGATGATCTACAGCTTGCCAGACTCCTACCGCTTCTTTCTACATTCATTTATCTTTTTGTCAAGCAGTTAAAAAAAAAAAAAGCCTCAATTCCATAGATCTTTTAAAGTAATCAGAACATCTGAATTATTAATGAGACTTTAAGGGAACGATTCCTGATGGGGGCTGGTTTAAGAAAGGTTGTAGGAAAAAAAAGTCTGGGAATGTGTACACATCAAAATAATTTCAGCTCCATTTAAAAAACCATTTAGTTCAAGTGTGACACATGAACCATTATGCATTTGTGGAAACCAATTTTATGTGATCTACGATTAAACTAACCTTTCAGAGAGGTGTAAAGTGTGATGGTTATCATGTTTTAAAAGCCTTGTGAGATCACATAAACAATTTCAAACTAACAGTTTTCTAATGGTTTGTGTTTAAAATGATTTTGAGGAAAGCACCGTGAACTTTCATCGCTGTCTTCTTTTTTTTAAGACATGGTGCAAAAACTTTCTTTACAAACAGAACTTGGTGCAAGTTAATTCTGTGTTGCAGCAAGTAAGGGGAGACTTCCATGGGTGCTAAGCATCAGAACTGTGTTGTGTTTCTCAGCAGCCAGTGTAAAGCACTTCAAAATACCCTGCTTTCCCTAAAATTTTCAAAATAAGTTATTTATTTATGTATTAATCGTTACAATAAAACTCCTATATAGGGAGCTGTTCTTTAAAAAGACACCGAGTCTCTTTTTGCCTTTGCCTGGCAAGTAATAAATACAGAGCATTAATAATAAATGCAGAAGCTGGTAGATTCTAATTTCTTCTGCTGTTTAGATTTCTTTTTGCCAGTGCTGAGACCTTGATCCAAGCATTATCATCTCCAGCATCCAATGCTTGGACCCAGCTTTATACCTTTCCTGTTCCTTTCTGCTTTTAAAATTTTCTTTGACCACACAACGATGAATCTCCTGTGAAAGTTCACTGACCTCTCTACTTACCTTTGAAATGTGAGCTTAACACTTCTGATCTTTACTCTCGGCCACTATGATATTCTGCTCCCAGTTAGTAACTGTCCTTGAAGCCCTTACACACTTTTCAGTCTTTTATGCTATGCTTACAACCTGATTTTGGTGTGTCTTCCTGAGTCTCAGCACAGATTTTTACTTATTTTAAATATTACTTACTTTTTCCTTTAAATCAGTTCAGAAAGCCCCTTTGTAAAGTCTTTATATATTGTTGTATTCACCAAGTTTTTTTATGTTTTCTGTCACATTCACTGTGTTTCTCTCCCTTTTGGAATATGCATATTGATCCTTACCAGAAGTGTTTCTATATTATAGAGACTATAGGCATAGGTTTTTATTTTATTTTTTTAAGAAGTGTTGAAGAAAGTCCCTGATCTTCCTACGCTATTTGACAGGCTGCTTTTCGACAGCATCACCTGAGAGATGTTGGAACAGCTAAGTAACTGCATGTATCAGAAAGCAGAAAACATTTACTTTCCTCTCAAAAATGTTTGTAATGGGCTATCAGCATCAGTTCATCCATGAGGGTTCAAAAGGCTTAATGCTCATATTACAAATATATAAAAATTAACATTTTTGTGTAGGAGTCTTCCCTGCAGCATAAAAAAAGGATATAAATAAACAAAGCAAAAAGATCAAAATACAGTTCTTCAACTTGTATAGAACTCCAGCAATTCTCTCCAACAGATTTATTGTACTGGTGCTTTAAAATTTCTATCATTAATTCTGGACTGAGTAGCAACTTAGAACAAATGTCACTGTGAAACACCCTCTCTTCTAAGCAGAGGCAAAAAAATATGACCTAAACATGACACAAAGGTTTTACTAAATTTGTATTCTCACCATAATCCCAGGTTACCTTCCAATTGTTTAAAACATGAATTTTTTGCCTTCTGTGACACTTGCAATTTCAAATTAGTTTACGTGTATGTGTTTGTGTGTCTCCCCCTGCATGTAACCATCTTGTTTATAACTAAGCTGAAAATTCTCCCATGTAATTTGCTCCTGCATGAGGAAAAAGAGTAATGAAAATTTCTCCACCCACCTGCTCAGCAATTCTTTGTTCGGCAGATGAATATTTTACATGTAGCAGGCAGTAAGAAATTTGCAGGGAAAGATAGAATAAACTATTCTTTCTATGAAGAACTTTACTTTGCTCCAGGGCAACTAAAATTTTGTGACAATGTTTTGAATTTGTTCTTGATTTTTATTTTTTAAACTACCAAAATTCTTAGTTTTGACAACGTGAATTTCACTGGAAAATGCCTGACTCTCCCTGTTTAGGTCAGTAGGAACCCATGTCAAGAACCTGCAGGTTTGCTAGGTATGGTTTTGTGTCTTAAGCTCACTAAGAACCTGGTTTCCAATGTTGAAACCATGATGGGACTGATATAAATGGCAGAATCTTCATTTAAAACTCTAAAACGTCACCTCCTGACACTGGTGATACTTCTCCACTTTCAAAAAATAACCATTCTACTACGGTTGTTTGATCTGGAATAGGACAGGAGATTTCCCCTTACTTTTCAATATAAAAATCAACATAAAGTTGATTTAAGCATTTCTCTACTTATAATGACCAACCTCTATTAGTATATCCATATCAGAAAATCTTCATCAGTATAATAAACTATTTGATCAATCTGACTATAGTCACCAGTGGAAATTGTACACAGTACTACTAAAAGTCAAAAGTTTTAGAATTCTAACTTTAGGATAAAGGACAGGTAAATTAGACTTCAATGTAAATTGAAGAACTCAGTTTTGCATCCATATTATATATTCCTCTTCTGCTGCTCTCAAAGTGGCAAGTTGCTTCTCTAATGTATGCTGTTTATATTTTTCCTATTTGAGATCTACTGTTATACAAATACTATTTTTTTGGATAAAATCATTATGTAGGATGTGACAAGTGGTTTCATATTAACACCCTTCCTTTCTCTGCTAAATGGAAAACAGATAAAACATTAATGGAAAAACATTTTGGTGTCAAAGCCATTAACATTCTTCCAAAACGTGTAACTGCTCTCAACTATCTTCAGTCAATACTGCCGACATAAAAAGATGGTCATATACATACATGGGGAATAGGAGAGCAGGGAGGGGAAGGGAGGAGAGAAGTTGGAATGAGGAATGGGAAATTAAAGTAATGTCTGCACCACGATAGGCATCTTCATTGAGCAGGAACCTGGGTGTTTACAAAAGGACACGTGCAATTAGAAATGCAAGCAGATGAGAGGATAAAAAAATAAATCAGGGTTGAGAAACAGCAGCAGCAGCAGCAGCCAGTTTTACTTCTGGTTTGGAGGGAAAAAAAAGGCAAAAGAAAACCAACAAAACAACCAACCGAACAAACAAACCAATAACTGAATAAAGTTTGTAACTATTTTTTTTTAATTTCACAAGTTTTCACAAGGACAAAGTTATAGAGGGAAACCCACAGCAGTTTCTAGGTCATGCAGAACCATTAATTTTCATACCTTGGCCCATTCTATTCATCCTTGTTGCACTTTAGAAAAAGAAGTAAGCTATGTAAGTTTTACAATGCTTTTAAACTGTCATATTTCTGGTTGAGCACTTTAACTGGCACATCCTTGTAGTAATAAATATTCTCAGGGCAAAACATGATAACTTTCTTTGCAAAAAGGAACACATGAATTTTTCTTTATGATGAAGAGCAACTGTAATAGTCTCATTCGTAGGGGAGCAACCATAATTTGCACCGTATTTCACTGATTGGACTTACAGCTGCATTTGAATGCACACTCACACATATATACTGTATTCCAATCATTATGCTCAGCACTGCACAGTGGTATTCTCTGTAGCCCACTTACATGGTTCCAGGTTTTGTCAGTAAAAGTGCTTGGCTTTATTGTCAATTCACACAGCAAGCAAATCTTCAAAATTATCATGCTTGGGGAAGGGGAAGGTAGAAGACAATATTAACCATAAAAGCACCTTGTCTGGGTTGGCAGTTACAATGCTAATCATTCCAAATCTAAGTATTTTTTTCTGTCTGCATGCTTTCTTGCTGGACAGCCATGGAAGAAGGTATGTGTTTCTGCCCTCCCTACCCTCAGAAACCCTCCATAAACCTAGAGTTAGCTGTATATTTCAAAATTTACATTGGCTTCTTAAGTTTAAACCAAGAAAAAAAAGCAAAAGCAAGCCTGAAGCATCACTTCTATGGCTGTCTAGGGCAGGTTCCTTTCCACTGCTTTATTTAGTTTCCTGCCACAATTATTTTGGCTATATGTGTCATTGGTGACAATTTGCAAGAACCAAATTCTGGCAAGTGCCTGGAACATGACACCTCAGCACAGTGAATATTTCCAACCCAGCCCTCCTATTCTCCTCATTAACTGTCTGGGGCACAGCACCTTTTCTCCCCAAATGAGAGAGATTTAAAGGCACTCAGTTTTCCTCCCTGTATTCCTGCATACTGGCAATGCACCTGTTGACAACAACCAGGTAGAACATGCAGCAAGATTTCTGGAGGTTCTTCACATATTAGGACTCCTGTTGGAAGATTTATACCAACACTAACTTGGAAAAGTTAAACTACCATCTGGGGAAAGGAACAAAGTCCCTTGAGATCTGATATATAAGCATAGAAAAATGCTTGCTCTTTTCTGAACATTATTTATTCTGTACATAAAGTGACTAAGTCACCTTTTAAAGACGTAAAAGTCCCAAGAAGGCAGTTTTTAATGACTTACATCCAATATTTATGATACATATGGCTTTTTATCCCAAATGTCAAAAGTGAAAGAAAATATAGCTATTCATGTGGCAATATAAATAGACAGAATAATAATTTAATACGCAATTAGACTCTTTCTAAACTTAAATTAAACCATTGGAGTTTTACAAGTTCATGCCCAGACAATTTCAGTGTTAAAGCGAATATACACCACCTCCAAAAGACTAGTATTTTAGTGAAAATTCTTAAACAAGCAGAAAAGTCCCTGATATTGCTTTGGTATAAAGCAGATGTGTAGCAATAATCTATACAAAGAGTGTAAGCCCTATATAATATAAGCTTTGAGAGTGAAAAATCAGCAGGGATTTTTTTTTTGCAGGGTTTTTGTTTTTTTTTCAATAGGATAGTTTTATAAGCTTCAAATAAATGTATCAGCTTCTGTAAATATGAGTATTATAAAAACCTACTGCAACATACATCAACATTTCTGCACTAAATGACTTTCTCTGTGTAACTCTGACACCAAGAGCAAGTGCTCATGTTAAATATACTCTATTTTTGGATATGTAGAGTAACTGCAGTGAGTTATTTATGTTTTCAGTGTGCCTATGGGTTTGGAATTCTTTTTTTATTCTCCCCTAGCATCATAAATAACTTTTGGTCCGTCTGCTTTGTTGCTGTTGTGCTTAAGGGTTTTATGGTGGTGAAATAAAAATGACAATCACATGCACACTGTCATACATATGCAAAATATGTGTACAAAAAGGGAGAACTCCATGGGAAAACAGGGAACATTACTGCTGGAAACATTAACCGGGGAGAATGGGTGGTGAATGCAAGTTTCACACACAGTGGGAGTAGATACACATATCAAAGTCTATCTTCCTGCACATACTTCTGTTTGTCCCGGGAATCCCTGGTCTTGGTGCGGTTGGGTCGGTTTGCTGTTGATGGGATAGAGTGAACTGATGAGCTCTTCTTGCTGGAAGAGTAGGAGGAATGGGAGGAATGAGAAAGACTGGCCCGGGACTGGCCAGCGTTGTGGTCAAATTGCATCAAACAGAAGATCAAGTCCGTCGGCACAAGCTCAAATTCATATGGTGGGTTTGTGATAACATAACTGGAGAGAAAGGAAGAAAAAAATAGAAAGAAAAAGAAAATAGGTTTAGATTTGTAATAAAAAATTTCTTCTAGAGGTGTTGCTCATGAACATTTAGCCCAATTTTTGCATTTCTGTTTGTACCTAATTTTAGCTGACATAATTCCCATTATGATTTAGGACCTTTTTATGTCAGCTATCACTTTTTAAATGTTTTCTGTCGGACAGACATAATGTCTGAGAATGATGTTCTTCAAGTGAATCACATAATGATTTTTCAGAGAAGACCCCATACAAATCATGCTCCTTTCTCTGGCTGCACCATAATGCAGTGACTCTAGCAAATAGATTTACATATTGACAGAAACCGGTAACATACACTACCACACCACCACAAACAGTATTTAAAAGAATGGCTGAAAAACAGAGAGGAGAATTTTATACGCAGCTTATTTAAATACATATTTAATATACATAGTTATTAAATATTTAAATACTGTCAATAGAACAAGGTATAAAATTATTGGTTTGGATTATGACTGTAGTTAAAACAAGTTAAGGAAAATACATCAATAACTTTGTAGTGAGGTTAATTTTGTTCTTTCATTCCACATGTACATTCATGGCCTCAAAGAGCATTTATAAAGAGAAATCTGCACATCCAAGAATCCAACATTGCTTAGTATAAATCCCAAGCCTGAAATAAAAATTCACTCAGTTTCAAGAATCCCCACCTTCACCTAATGGCCTTTCAGGGTATGAAGGGCTTATAGACCAGCTGCTAAATTTTTTCATGCATGTGTAAAACAGACTTGAGCAAAGCAATAGGCATTTTCTGTCCAAGCAAGAAATGAGTAAAAATCGAACACAAAACTCATGACTTCTTTTCAAATTAATTCAATGCTCATAAGAAATCTGCTTAGCTGCTTCAGGGACAGAAGTCCTTTATTAATCCAACAAATAATCCCAAGTATAGCAACCACAGCGTAAATCTAAACGGCAAATCATTTTTTCTACCCAATTTGTTCAAATTCTTACAGAAGAAAGCGCTTTGGTGGGTTGCAGTGTTGTTTATTGCCATGTTCACCCAGTAATGATGCTTTTTTTAGAGCACGAAACAGTAACAGATGGTAGATTTGTGGTACTTCTGGTATGGGTCTGTGTGTGTATTTCTAGGAAGCAGTTAATTAAGACACATTTCAAGCAAGCTGCTAAATGGCCTTCAGTTTGCAAAGATGGAAATATGTCTGCTCTATTTAAAGAACTAAGGTCAGGCTTGGTGCTACTGAAGTAAAAATGTAGTCTACTAAGAGGAGGGTTTCCATTCACTGGAAGAAATTATGATTAGACACATGTGGTACTGATGGGAAGCCCACAGGAGTATTTTTTGAGCATTCAGAAGAAAGACTAGCTATGTAATTTAAATTATTATCCCACAACTTAGAGTTGATTGATATAAGGAAACCGAAGTCCTTTCCTTGGATGCAAACAGTGGATGATCAAAAAGCAAACAAGATAAAGACACATTCTGAAAATTTAATTAAAAACTTTCGAATATAATTAGCTGACAACTTATGCTGCAATATCCAGCTTATGACTTAAAGTCAGATAAAGAGTCATCGTGAAATCCTCAAAGAGGATTGTGGAAAAGTTATGCAAAAATGGAGAAAGCTCGTATTATATTTATTAGAGGCACTGGGCTCTTCCTCACTGAGAAGACTGAAGAACAGTGAAGCAGAGATGTTCTAACAGACTGGACTCACCGTTTAGTGCATTGGCTGGGAGTACTTAGATGTGCATCCCTTAATCGATAAATTCCAAAGCAAAGCATGTTGTATGTTTTCAGTGCTTTACAAAATAGATCTCCATAACAACCTCCATCCTAGAGGAAAGAGAGAAAATAAACAAACAAAAAAAAAAGAGAACAGCACATTTTTTTCCTTTCTTTGCTCCATTAACACAATGTGAGGAAACAGGTCATTCAGTATGAACTTATAAAAAAAGGGACAGTGTATAGACAGTCTGTTGTTTGTCTCAAATGAGAACATGTTACCCAAGGAAATGAATAATCCGAGTGTTTTATTCCAAGTAAGTAACTATGTAAACTGATGATTATTATTTTGGAGAGCCTTGGTCCATGAAATAATGGCAAATTGGAAAGAGTGAGTGATTTGCTTTAAGCTGGAAATATAAATTTTGGAACTAGGCAATGCATATTCTACAAATTACATTAACTGTGGTATTAAAATTGTTAGTATCTTTGACTCTTTCTTGGCAGCAGCCATACTGTCATCCAGACAAAAAACAATTCACAGGAGCACAACAGAAATTAGAGTTCTAGGGGTTTAAAAGGATAATAAAATATCTGCTGCTGTAATAAAATATCTGCCGCTGAAAAATAATGACTAAATGCATGATTAGCAAAAAAATAAGTTTAGCTCATTTGTAAATCTGAAATAGTGATTCTTAAGTAATCGTGAGAGTTACTGCACTCTGCCTCCACAGCTGTAGTGCAACTGAGGCTCTGGTGAAACAGCATTTGAAAGATTGGTGTTGCTTATTTTATTTGTGGAAATGTTAAGCTGCATGCTGAAGTGTTTTCATGAGCTGCTAGTCTCAGCTACAAGGGGACTGCTACATGAACTGAAAGGCTGTAGGCTTCTCTCTGGGTACTCTTGCTGCCCTAATCCTTAAACTGGGAGTCCCTGTCATTTCTGTGAAGAAGGCACTCCATTCTTTTTGGACAGAGCTGGTGAACACAAGGTTAATTTAAGAAACATCAAATCCTCCATCATTGTTAAAGCAGAGTGGATACTTTGAGATTCACCTCAAAATTTCAAAATGTGGTCCAGAAAACATTTCTAGACACTTCTTTATCTATTTTTATATAATACACACTTTTTAAAAGATCATCTATTTGGTTTGAGGTTTTAAAATTTGTTCGCTTGGTTTTTGACCTCACCCTTATAACAGTGCAGTCAAATTATCAGAAAATTAGGATTTCACAAGAAATTTAGTTCATCCAAAACCAGGAGAAAAACACCCTTACAATTTTTTTTCCAAGCTAATAAGCAGGTTTTAAGAACCAGAAGCTCTGTGAAACCACTAAATAAGCTTATCAAAACCCAAAAAAGGTATACATATTGCATGTATTTAGAATTCATTATTGCTACAATGGTTATATCATCCAAATCAGCTCATCCATCTCTTTAGCTGACAATGAAGAAGAGCCACTAGATTTTCTGTATGAAATATGCAGGCAAGGATCCTGGGCAGTCATACAGCTTCTTAAAAAGGTGAAGAGCAAACCTGGCACTCTGTGCTGTAGATTTTTTAACAATCCAAAAGCTCTTTTAAATTAAATACTAGAAATTATATGCTTATTAAGATAGATTTTTCACTCAGTCTGAGAGAAAGCTAACAGAGCACAGACCAGCCTTGGTCCTACATTTCCCTCATGCTCTTACCCCTAGGTCTGCAAACGGCCCATCATACAAAGCCAACTGAGCAACTCGACACCTGTCCCTGTTTGCAAGTGTCTGGGGCGTGCTGTAACCTCCTCTCAATGCATTTTCCTCAGCAATCAGTGCTTCCAGCTCTGGTGTGGCTCCTCCTGTTACCAATGTCCGTATCAGTGTGAGGATATTGTCATTGAAGTATGTCTGCAGAGATAAAAGAAAGCTCTTTAAGCAAACACCATTAAAGTCACAACTGAAGACATCCAAATTACAACTTTTCTGGGTTTCTGCTGTTTAAAGTTCTTGGCTGTCTCTTCAAATAATTTTATATAGAAAGTGAAAAGACAGCAGCCTCCAATTACTCTATTTTCTTCTATCCCATTAGGCTCCTATACTAGATCCTTCCCTTTAAACACCAATTCAGGCTGATTTTTATTAAAGTACAAAAATTTGAATGATTTATGTTTTCTATAATTGGTGTTAGTAGTGATGCAATGACTGCTTTCCTTCTCATCGCCCTCATGTCTAATAATGGGCTTTAGGACATGTAATTGTAAAATTCAGACCACATTTAAAGCTTACACAGGCTAGATTGCCTTTTTACTCTTGTCACCAATTCGTTGGGGAGCTGCCTTTGTGCTGCAAATGTCATTACTTATTACTGTGGCTGGACTCTAGCAGTCTAACCGATGTATTGTACTAAACATCTTATTACGAGACTTGACAGTGTTCAGACACAAGCATGTATCAATTAAACATCTTGAGTTCATTCCAGATAAATGTATGATGAGTTTGGGATCCTGGTGGTCCTTTTAAAAAACTCTAGGGTATAGGGTAAGTGTGGTTTATTAGGGAAGATTTACTCCACACTGACATTTTGCCAGCATCTGTAGCATTGCCGGTCTGTCAGGCAAACAATGGGTATTTAAAATATTAATTTAAATCCAGATGAATGACTTTCAAGTTCACTTAAAAGTATACTGGTATAGTTCAGACATATTCAGTTAAACATCTGCAATGCATTGTACTGGGCAAAAAAAAAAAATGGTTAACAAAAAAAGGAAAGACTGTCACTTATAATGTCACCAATGTCTGAGTTTTCAGAAGCTTTGCAAGTGCGGGGGACATAAAAGGAGAAAATAAGCACAATGTAGAGTACACAGGATTGACATTACTGGATTTCTGGATTTTGTTGGATTTAGGACTTAGAACAAATGTCTGTAATCCAACCAAGTAAAAATGAATATTGAATTCTCAAACAACAGTGCTTGCTGTCTAAAGATAAGACTTTTAAAATAATATTTTTCAATGAAATTCATTGCTTTATCCATAGAATGTAATTGCATTTAATACATGGGTAAACTGAGGTACAGGTTGAAATATTTTATCCTGAGATCAAAAAGCAGAACTGGCTTCCTATCCATGTTACTTTGATATTCTTTCTTTGTATAATGAAACTCCAGTTTCATTGTTTGCTGGAGATGACAGATAAAACAGAAGAAAATGAGTTCTATGCAGCAATGTTTTTCACTTTACATTGAAGTTTTGTAACTTCAAGCTTCTCTGCTGATTTGCATAGGCATATATGCCATTCACCTGTTGACTAAATTAAAATGAGAGGAACATACTCTTATTGTTATACATGCCCTAAAGCAAATATTTGCATCTCATCAACTCCAATTATTTTAAGTTAACCTGGGTAAGGCACTACATATTTTAACTACAAAGCGTCCTGTAAAGAGTAGTCTGACATAAATAGAGGTTCAGGAAGATTCAGCTAGTCTAAAACAACAGCTAATCTCAAATCAGCTCTTACACATGTGGATGCACTGTGTAACAATTCAAGTGTAATACTCAGACCTCTCTTAACATATAGAAAAATCAATGTGACCCCTTGCAGGAATGTAAGTCTGGAGCGATTACATGATGTTTAATAGGAATTGCCACTGTGAGAGAGAGAGAAGACATTCAGGCATGATTGTTTATTTTTCAATTACTTCTTCCTTGATGTCCCTGAGATGAGAACCAGAGTTGCCCTCTTTGGCAACTCTTCCCACCGTGCTATACTTCTGAGGCAAAGCTAAGACCCTTATTAGCAAAAGAGGCAGCATTTATTGCGGAACAATGGCTTAATTTGCATTTCACACCATGACTGATGTGGATGGCACCATTTAATCAGATGGATGAGTGAAGCCAAAAGATGTTTTCTGGGTTTTTTTGTTTGCAATCAATGGGAGAAAAGATTCCAAGTTTCAGGACAAACTGCTGCAGCATTGCGTCTGATCAGAAAATGCCCAACCATAAGCAAGAAAAGATGGGTGAATAGGAAGCTGTAACTTGTCACCTTCTGCTAAACAGGGTTGCTTCCTCCTGTACTAACATATTTAACACTCAAGGAAAAGCTGTCTGCCCATGCCTTTGATTGTCACAAAAATCAGATTCCTCGTTACATCTTGCCAGTTTGGAACTAGGGGAACACTGAAAAGCTGAACTGGCTGATATCCATTTCCTTTGGAATAATAAAACACTGAAATTAATTTCAGAGTGATCTTCTACTTGCTCTGTGGGAGGGTACATGGCCTGGATATGCCAGTACTTGTAAGAAACTGATCTACAGAATGTCTTTGGAAAGGTGCTGCTGTACTTAAAGTAACAAGGCACTTTCCCGTGATGGAAAAGAATCCCTTTTGTTGAGTGTAAAATCATAACTGAAGAAATATTTGTTTGCTACTGTCATTAACCAAACCCCACACTGGACATGTGTGTGATACCACTTTAATCGGCATCCAGAATGAGAATATGAAATAGGTGTATTCTAAGCACAGAAAAAGGAAATGCATCACAGACACTGAAACTGGGTAAACAGAAAGGAAATCATGACAGATATCTGAGCTAGCAGTGCCACCTAGCCCTTGCTTCTGAATTGTAGTGCAGCTCTTTCAAATGTTTCAAGGATGCTTTCCCATTTGTTTAATCATTTTTAAAGTATAATTACCAGAGTGCTTATATTTTGCAGTTAATGCTGTCATGTCTTTTAAACTAATTGGTCTTCTACAGAAAATTTAACTGAAAATTAGCACATCTTTTAATAATATTGCTTTAACTTTAATAGCACTTTGCCTTTCATTTATAATTACACTAAAATTGTCATTTTTCAAGTTATAGCTGCCTTTTCTGTGTTTGTTAGTGGGTTTTTTAATATATTTATTTTAAGAAGACTCCTCCTTCACTATATGCGTTTTTGAATCTCACTTTCAAACCCGTATGTTAACTTGCTTTTCTTTTTCAGTTGGAAGAATAATATATATCCAAACCCGAGGAATGACTGAGCTAACATCAGTAGTTCATACTGATAACAAGAGGGCCTTTGAGATAGAACCAACAGCAGAAGATAAATAACAGCATTTCACTATTTGAAAATGTGCTAATTCTCAAACTATTGTCCAAACTTTAAAGAAGTTTGGGACACTTTAAGTTACAAGATGCTGCTTGCTCATCCTCTGAACAGACTTCACGAAAAATATTCTCGTGTTTCAAAATGTCCATATCAAAGATTAGAACAGCTTGTTTTCTGTATAAATAAGACTGTGAGGATCCCTTTGGGAGAACTCTTGAGTAAGGGCTATAGTGAAAAGTTATTTTTAACTTTTTAGACTATTTTCTTCCATTCTGTCCTTTTGTTTATATGAAGAAAAAGTAGGATTTGGTAATATTAAAAAAAATCAAGACCTAAAATTCTATCATAAGCAAATGAACTCCAGGATAGCGAACATTAAATGGTATAATCTGGTTCTGGAGATCCTTGCCTCCAAAGGCACCACTCTGGCAGTACCTTGGACCTGTTGCAGTGGCAGGTGTGGGAAGGATGCCAGACTGCCAGAACTTCTGTTGTTCTTGTATCTTCAGGGAAGCCTTGGCTCTCGGGCCAACTGCTCAAACCTTTGAAGGTACTGTGTGTTGATAAAACTGTTTCCTTGCATGTAGAGAATTTTATGGAATAAAAAGTCTCAGAAAGGGACTTCTATTTCAACAAGACCCAGAAAAGGAAAAAGCACATCTGCTCAAAAACTCATTCCTCTTAGACTATCCCATGTCATGTAACTTTTCTATAGCTGAACATTTTTAAAAAACAGTGACATAATCTAAAAGATGCTTCCAATCCCATATTTTTTAGTTACATTCCACTTGGTGATGGAAGCATGCTCTGCTTTCCAGAAGTAGTGCTACCTTGAGACTGACAGACGTGTATTATTTACCTGGGTTTGCATATGCTCTGACGAAATAAATACTAATATATCCTTCAAGTACCTGATGGCAGCAGAAGTCTCTTCAAAGACATAATAATGACTAGCCAGAGCATTTTAACAATAGCCACTGCCATAGTTTCAGCACGAACCATGCCGCAGTGCACAGCAGCGCTCTTGAGCCAAACCTGCAGAGACCACTGCTACCAGCTCATCAGAAGACAATGCAGGTTCTGAGCTCGTGATTGTCCTCTGAGCAATGGTGCTTGAGCTACGACACTGTGAGCCCCGGGCTTGTGGAATATATTGCCTTTGCTGCAAAGGCCAAGGTGGGTGTAGATGACCAGCACACAGCATTTTGAAAATTAAACTTCATTAGGCATTTTACCTTTGAAATAAGGAAATCGCAGACAATTTCAAATTTAAAATGTCCAGTACTATCATCTTATGGGAAATAATGCTAAACTAGCAGAATGTAAAGATCTCCAGCACTCAGACTTGAATTAGAAAGTTACCAAATTTTCTAATCTGTGATTCATGAGTTGGGTTTAATGTACTACTTCAATATTAATAAACTATAAAAAATTAAATAATAATTTAACACTGATTAATACTGTAGAATTATTATTATTACTATTATGCAATAACTGAATACTTAAGCAAATTATTTTAAATACATTTTGTAGCTCTTTTTCTATATACATACATCTATATGCATGTTTCAAATTACCACAGGTCAGAATTAACACCATATGCACGGGTATTATTCGACTTTCTAATCTTTCTTACGCCTGTTTTACTACAAAATCCCACTACTGTGGGACGAAGTTAATTCTTGAAGCAGCAGTTCATGCACTGTACATTTGCACTGTACACTATATAAGGAATTTTCATTACAGAGATATCAATAGAGATAATAAATTGGAATTTTCCTGTAGAAAATAAGCAGTAAAACCCCCTGAAACACTAAGTAGTTGGAATAATGAACTATATACTTGTCTGCAAGTGAGCTGGCAAAGGACAGCACAGTGCAAATCATATACTTCTTAGAGAATTCCAGTGCAATTAAGAGGATGAAAGCATGATCTCACAATTTAGCTATGATTTGGGGTTCACTTTGCCCATACTAGCAAGTATAAAGTTAGTCAAATTAAATAGAAGCTGTTTGCTAAAAGCAAGAGTACTCTAAAAAAAAAAAAAAAGAAAATAAAGGTAAGAGATAATATAGTGCAAATAGATCACTTTGTGTGAGAAACACTCTTTTCCTTGGAGAAGAAGTGAAAGGAGAACACACCTTCCCCATGATAATATGGATAGTAAAGTGAAAACATTTCACACATTTTACAGTTTCTGAAGGAAAGAAGGAAGAATTGTACTTTTCCAGCCCCTTACTGGGCCTTTGAGGAATAAAAGAGAAAATAACACTGCCACTGATCAGAAAACTGGTGAAAGAAAAGACAGGATAGTGAACAATTCTAACTGACTGAATCCTTGGCTTGTCTTCTTGATTAGTTATTTTTTCAAGTAGAGAATTTTCTACTCTTGTTATCACATTTCTCTGGCTTCAGGCTGCAGTGTCCCTGACACATAATATGACCACTTAGATGTGAAAATGTTTAGTAAAAGGACTGTTATAGAAAGGAACTGCAGAAACAGAGGGGCATGTTGTCCAAAACTAAGAGTTAATAAAAGCTAGCAATAACTAAAAGTATTAAAATTTCTGAACAGGCATGCTGTACCTATTTTTCATGACTTTGTTATTATTTACTTGAGACACCTTTGCACAAGAAAGCAATGATGCCCACAACATCTCATTCTCTTTCTACGGCAATGCCAGTGGCAACCAGAAGGATTAACCCCACTTTCTTCTTGATTCTAAAGAGCCCTACTGAACAATACATTCAGAGATACTGGCTTAGATAATAATGGGAGTAGATACACAGCTCTAAGTAACATTTGGAACCTTCACATTAAATTATTCCCATTTATAATGTGAATATGTTAAATATTTTACAGATAGCAATTTTAATTAGAGAAGGTACAGAGTTTAAGAGTGCTTGCTCAGGTTTTCTGAATTTGTCACATCTACAAAATATTGTAAATAGCTTTCAAGAAAAGCATTTTCTGAGGCTATTGAAAACTCATAGGCTGCATTACAATAAAATTTTATCTGTGTAGATTCATATTATTAATCTGTGGATGGCACATATGAAAAATATAGCAGGGAAAATTACGAAATACAAATACATAAATATGAAATTCAAATAAAATAATAAATAACAAAGATAACTATGAATTCTTTTTAAAAGTAAAAAGTTTAATTCTGAATTCAGGTGAAGGTCAGACTTGGCTCCTTCAGAGAAAGCCATCTGCTCATATATAGTGTTACTTGCTGGTTACAACAGATCATTCCTAGCACAATGGAACCTTATTCCGCAAGGAGGTCAGAAAGCCCATGCTCAGATTGTAAAAAGACTATGTCCTTGCTATATCTAGCAGAGTTTAAGGTCCCTCTGAAAGAAGTGTAGGTCACACAGAGCAAGACTGGTCTGAAAACCCAGCCAGCATGGGGAGGATGAAAAGGAGCTTGACTGAGACATTTGCCTCAGAGGTGTGCTATGGCTGCAAAAGCCCCAGTGTAGACACAACCAAAGGCCACCATCTGTAGTTTCTGGCATGCACTGAAGTTTGATTCACAAGAAAACTCATATGAAAAAGAGAGGATAACCTCCCTTCACACAAGTAGAGTTCATGAGATGTGTACAGCGGCTTTCATGAAGTTCTATCAGTGTCCCCCAGCACTCATACTCAGAGCATTGCTCATAGCTACAGGAAATTAAAAGCTCAAAACACAGTTGATGCTGTCTGACAAGAATGGTGAGCATAGGGACTGACACACTGAATTTGGGTCTGGATTTTAGGAGGAAGAGGCAACTTTTTTTGGAAAATATTATCCTTAAAACCTGACATGAGACCATTTTCTTATAAAATTGTGGACTCATGGAAGTTCTAGATATCTTGGTTAAGGTCTCCGTGTCCAACTAAGAAAATAACCTAACTTAGTACCGAAATTCTCTTGTCATCTAAGAAAAAAGCATCTTCTCCTGCCTACCTGTGGAAAAGATCCTACACTTTCATACTCTTTCACAACAAGTCTGACAGAAGGGAATGAAAAAGGTTTTGTTTGCTTACCGCGCTCATGAGAGAGTCCAGGACGCTGACGGCAAATGCAGTTCCACATGCAAAGGGCTGGGTGAGATACAGTTCTGTGTCTGGGTCATCATCATCATCTTGGTCCAAGAACTGAACATTTGAATCATTTACTGAAAATAACAATAATAATGTTAAGAGTAAAATCGAAAGGTGTTTCTGGGTCACCAGCATGTGACCTTACACATCACACAAAGAAAAAGAAACGGCATATGTCTGGAAACATAGACTTGTGTCTTTGACGTCACTGAAAATGAAATCAAGATGGATGTGAAAATGTGCGTTTAAAAATCTGTTGTTCATTATCTTGCTCGTAAGAGGTGACACTCTTGTTCTTGACAGGTGACTAACCCCTTCCTGTAAAGTAGCTTCATGGCACCAGTTGCCTGTGCTCAAAATGAGATACATTATGCTCTTGCATATTGAGACAAGTGTAGTGTACTGGTGGGGTACAGTGGCTGAGGCTGTATGCGTGTACAGTGAAATGGTATCACAAGATACAAAGTTAGAATTGCATTGTAAAATAAAGACTGTCAATAAAACTGTGATATAGCCCACAGGCATCTGTTAGATGTGCTGCTGTGATTCTTACTGGAGTGGTGTTAATGCACTTACAGCTCAAAGGAGGATAAACTGTCCCTTTAACATGCACCTCGCTGAATGAATGAGCAGTTAGTCTCTTTTAGCACTGCCTTTTGTTCAAATATTTGTCTCTATAACTTCACTTTCTCAGCCACAAATTCTACATTAGCCAGTGTGAAAAAGAATCTACATCAGGCTGTTTTAGAGAAAAGCCCAAATAAAGTAGTATTTGTCATTTTGACTTTCTCTGGCATTTCATTGTCACAGTTAAGCTCTCTGCCTCCAACTCATTCCAACTAAAAATAGTTGTTTCCTTGAGATCAGTGTATCAAGTGGATCATATTTCATGAAATATTTCATTTCCATATTAGTCTCCCTCAGGCATGAAAGCACAGACTGCTTAGCTATGCCATTGAAATACCCTTTAACTTACTAAATGACAAATTAATTTCAGTTCCCATGCAAGAAAGGGAAATGAAAAACTTTTTGAGCATTTGAAACTGCATACGCTGCCTATGTCCCTATTCCCCATGTGAACACACCTCCTGAGCCAACCCAGCAAACTTTGAAAATAACACAAGAGTTGCTGTTAAGTTGATCAGATTTCAGCTCTGGACTTCCTAAGTCAGAAATTCTTGAACCTACTATTCTGATGATACCTTCTCATACAGTTTCTTTCCTTCCCATATAGTTTTCTTTTACATCCACTCCTTTTCCAAACTCTTGATACTACTGTGCTTGCTATGTTTAGCTTACAAAACACAAATTACTACAGATAAAGCCTCATGATAACTGTCTAAATGAGATGAGGATTGCATTTAAAATTCCTGCCTTTGCACTCCCTGGTGTAACTGTTAAAACATAAAACCTTAGTACTGTAGTAAGAGAAATGTTCTGCCCCGGGAATCAGAAGAATTTCATCCAACAAAACACCAATATCCACAATACTTCTTTCTTTAGTACAATACCGATCAGTTTATTCTCCAGATTCTTGAGAAATATAGTACTTGAAAGCCTGCTGTATTGTTTCCAAATGTACTTTTTGAAAAGCTTGTACCTCATTTTAATTTGCTAGCTGAGAGTAGGCACTGTTGACAGTAGCATTCTTTTTCTACTTCCATCTGGCAGACTAACACCTGACTTAGACACCATGCTAGCCATGACTGGGGGCAGTTCCTGAAGTCCTACAAATCTATTGTGAATTCTGCAGGCGTGCGTTTATCCTCAGCATCTTTATCTTCCCAATGCAAGTTAGCACACTGGGATTTGTGGGCCAGGTGAGCTGGGTTCGAAAGGGTGGTGTTGTGCCATAGGGAAAAGCTCATCAAACGCCGCTCCAAAGGCTGGTGAGAGCATTCTGTGTGGAGAGGGAACCACGCAGGACCTTGGCTGCTTCTCTACAGCTTCAAAACCTGAGCTTCTGAGAAAAAGCCTACTCTACAAAATAAACAAAAAAATAGCTTGAGGGAAAGTATGATGCTTGGGGTTTTTTCTCGTATCTTTTACTTCTTCTTGGACTTCCTGTGAAAGCTGCTAAGGCATGTCCACCAAACTGACAACAGGCTGAAGTAACAAAAAAGAAAGAGAAAGAAGAGAGAAAAGGAGAGAAAAATTGGTGTAGGAGAGCGAGGGCCAGGGAAGTGGGGACTCAGGCCAAAAAAAATGAATTGGTGAGGAGGTGCCATGAAAACAGCCGGCAGGTCAGACGAGTGTGATCAAAGGTTTACTGATGCTGCGTGAAAAAAAAAAATCATTAAGAAAGACTAGAACAAGACAGTCAATTTCAACCAGAACCACAAATAAAACACATTCAAAGCAGTGCCATGAGGGTAGCCCCTCTGATACAGCCAGATAAATAAAGGAAAAGCTGATGACAGTAAGAACAACAACAACAGAAAATAAGACAGTGATGTGAAGGAAAAAGGCACTTCTTACCCAGTTCAGTTATCATTAGAATGTGGGTTCCACTGTTTTTTTCCTGACTGATTGAAACCAAAGGCAGAAGTTTGCCAGGCTTAGCTAGTAAGTAAAGTATTTAGGGGGAAAAGAAAGTACAGAAAGAGAATAAAGTAAGGGAAAAAGACAGGTAAGGCTTTAAAAAATAAAACTGAAAAAGAAAACAGGACAAAGGACCACAAATCAAGTTTGTATTTGCCATGAAAAAAACAGAACAGCTTCTGCACTTCACATCACACCACTTGACAACATAAATACCCACAGCTAGAGTGGAAATCAGAGTCTAGTTACCTACCATCATCATATTCTCAGGAGTGAAATATCTCATACTATTATACAGAGTTTGGTTACACATGATTAAACAGTTTTGGACCATGAAGAAATAAACAAATGGCCTCTTACAATTGATTAAATGCACAGGAAATATCTGCTTATACTTACTCTGGCCTTTTTCCTTTTCTAACCTTAGCCCAAGGACCCCTACTTGTTTGTTACACTATGCAAAAAGCGTCTTGTCTGACAGAATATTTATTTAAGAAAATGGAGAAAACCCAAAGGAGAGAAATATATTTCAGTTATTCTATAAAGTGAACCAACTGTTACTAAACTTTCTTTAGAGAGAGTAATTCAAAGCAGTTATCAGAAGAGAAAACGCAACAGTGTAAGATACAGTATGGGTAATTTTTCTGTATCTGCGTAACAAGGAAAGGGGGGAAAAGAGATGGGAATGTACATGAAAGGGTAAATGTTAGCTTTTCCTACCTAGCTCTGTTATAATAGGGATGTTGGCTCCTGTTGTAATGGAGGGTTGACGTAAAAGGCCATGGACTGGACTGTTGTCTGGAGACGACCTATCCATTCCAGGGGGTGTAAAGCCTAAAAGGAAAAAAAAAAGAAAAGAAGAGAGAAAATAGAGAAAAGTTTACAGAGGACAAACTACACCAAAAAAATATCCCAAAACAAACACCTTTCCTTAAACAGCAATTAAGATTTTAAAGAGTACTGTTTGTAAATGGTAGCACAACCATGAGGAACAAACTGCTTCCATTAGCCAGTTTTAGGTTTGACCAGACATCAAGATTTAAATTATCTAACTGTTTTCCAAGAGCACTACCACCCATCCATGGTAGGGTTTTTGCAATTTTCATGTGTACCATTTAAAATATGCACTTCTGTGAGTATTACAACTGTAGGAATACTGGGATGGAAGGGTCCATTCTAACAGACAAGAAGATAGGATAAAACAAAAAAGACACACGTTTTCAAATGGTATGCAAAAAATTGCTTGAAAATAACTGGAAAGAGTGAAGGAAACAAAGGTGGAAGAGGAAACATATTGGAAAGCAGTCACAGGAAAAACGAAATCTGGAGACCAGCAACATTCACCTCAAAAAAGGTGTTTTCAGCCAGAGTCTTTACAGTTTGAAATGGAGCTCTTGACATTGAACATTTTTTATCTATTTTTTTTTCTTTAAACAAAAAATACACAGGCAAAACTGTCTGGAGTTTGATTGTAAGTACTGAAAAAGAGGTAGTTACACAAAAGCCCATGCAATAGCAGGAGTGGAAATTCACCATTGAGACTAATGTGTTCCATCTCCTCATTGCAGAAGTGATGGTGAAACTAGAAGGTGACTTTTGACTTTATGATTTAATGTAGACCAATGTGAAGCCAGCATTTTTAGGCAAATATTTGTCTGCTAGGAATAGGATTGAGCCAAGCTCACTTTAAGCTCCACATTTTTAAAAAATAGGTTTTTTTTTTTTGACATACTATTTCCAAGTTCTTTGACTTCACACCTGACATCCAGGGACAGACTTTTGGCCCTCTGTCACTAGTTCTGAATTCTCCATATTCTAAACCAACCACAGCCAAATTAATTCCTGACTTAACTTCACTATCTTCTTGCAGTGTGGAAACTGTTTCGCTCCATTAAATTCATTGATACATTCACCTGTTACTGAATTCAGAAGATGATATATTATCTACCTTACCTTTCTTCAGTTTGGGGACAAATTTACAAACCAGGAAATCAGTAAACTAAATCGTAGTTGTTAGCATATCATACTGGTTTTATATTTTCTTAAGGATTTATGGTTCTCTTCCAGTGATAATTACATAACTCTTAAACTGCCCCTGAACTACAAGGACCACTAGGCTGGGCTTCTTGATTTAATGGGATTTAATTTTCTCTTTCCATTCATCTATCCCTATGTTTTGTCTGTATCATATATAGAATATACAGGTAATAAAACTAGAATCACTAGGAGGAGACTTTCTTAGCTATGCAGAAAGTACTGGAATGAATTTCATTCTGAATATCACAAGAAAACTAGATGTAACATGGTGATTGTACAGACAGGATAGCTTAAAAAGGGACTGAAAAGTCTGCAAAGAAATTCCTCAGGAGAAAAGAAGTAGATATGATATCTTCAACAGGCTTGTGAGACAAAAATATTGTCATAGAGAAACCTAAGTCAGTAAAGAAATTTTATGTAATATTACCAGTGATAGAAAATCTTCAGAAAGCAGATTTCTTAGAGGCAATAGGAAATGTTAACAGTCAGTTGTGTAATACCACCTGTTGTGCTGAACTCAAGAAGACCAGCTTGGTGACAGTGAGCTGCAGTCCCAGCCAGTTCTGATTTGCAGGTGTTTCCTTGTATCTGGCACTATGACTGAGAGCTAGTTTGGGTCTTAGAATGTTTACCTCTTCATGGCAGAGCTTGAGATTCCTCAGGCTCACCAAGTGAGTCTGATGGAGGTCCTTCAGTCACCACCTCATAACTTACTGGTAACACTGACACTCTCACAACAGCAGAAAAATTGGAGTGGGACTCCAAAGGGAGGAAATGCTATCTGAGGACAGGTGTGACACCTCCCTCTGCAGCAGGATCCAGTGCTTTAAGTCTTGCATTTTGTTATGGAATGCATTCTGTTAGGAGATGCAAGATATGGCCTTTGTTTAATGAGCAAAAGCTCAAGTAGCTGAAAAGACCCTGAGCAGTTAAGGTGGCAGGCCCAGTTGGATCCTCTGCTGAATTACAAGTCAAAATGGCAACAGCAAGACTTTTCACGTTCACTTACCTAGAAAAAATAAAACTAATATTGTTCTCATGCACTCTAGGGGTTGTACTGCTGGGAGTAGAGGCTCTGCTGCTCCCTTTTTTCCTGAAGCCTTTCTCCCCCGCATCTCAGGATGCACTTCCTAAACCACCTTCCAGTGAATCATGCCCTTCAGATGGTAGGAGCACATCAGTATTTCCCTACCAGTTTAAAGCAAATTGAAGGAAGTCAGCATAACTCATCTAAATGCATAAGTTCTTCTTGCCCTCCCTCCACTGCAGTGTGCACACAGACAGAGACACACACACTCTCCATCGAAGGCCATTTGTAGCCACCTCTCTAACCCTTAGAATATTTGTCTTCCTGGGATGGTGTCAGGAGATTGAAGTAAATGTGGCATTTTTGTTAGACACAAACTGTCAGAAGCTCTGTAATTGCACACTGCACACGCAGTGCATGCACTCTGAAATGCAGGAAGCATGTTAAAGGGATCTTGTTTTCTCCTTGAATGAAAAACAGACTCATGCCTTAATATTTTTCATCCTACTGTCTCAAAAGACATGAGAAGTCTCTAATAATTTAATTTCTGTGCTCTTACTTAATTTGTACTAACTTCTAGAAATATACTTTTAAGAAATATAAAAATCCTGGAATATTTTCAGGAAAAGGAAAACTGGCGTATTTGGGAATTTTGTGTGCTTATATTTGGAGTTACAAGACATTGAACACCTTCAAGACACATTCCTGCTCCCGAGTCACCAAGTAATTTCCATACACAGGCTGTCTATTTTTTCCCTCCAGAAGAGAGAAAAAAAAAAAAAAAAGTGCAGGAAACTAACCTGCTTTATCAGAACTTTCATTTAAAGGCATGAAAAACTACAAGTGACAGCTGTGCAGATTCAGTGAATGTGACATTTTTGAATTTCTTCAACTTGACAAGTAAACACCTTAAATCGGTAATGCTATATGCATAATACATGACCTGTATTTTGACATCCATCATCAAATGCTGACTTGAGAAAATACAGGTTTGTACGTCAAGGAATAGCACCCATAAAGCAGGGAGAAATTCAGGTCACAGGGTATTAGGAAAACTCTATTTCATTACAGAAGCTGAAACAAGCTAAGGCATCAGATTTAAGATCCATTTTCAGCTGTGAAAAGATTCAATTCCTTTGCACAGAGCATTCATTTAGAAATGACATGCTTTCCTCACAGCCTCTTTTCATTTTCCTTTTCATATTCCATTTTCTCCTTCAGTCCCCAAACCTTGTTCCATTAATGCTCATAAAAATCGGAAAATGGGGCTGATAGTTGTAAACTTACAAACATAGTATCTCCTTGCTCAACAAACAACTGAGGGAGCTCTGGCTACAATTGCTTAACAGGATCAACCTCTACAGTAAAACTCACATGCCTGTGCAAGTCTGAGCAAACATTTCCCTGTGAAAGGAAATGCAGTGACTGTAGGGAGAACTTCTGGAGAAGGGAATTCTCTTTGCCAACAGTTAGGAGGTAAGATATAGCAAAGTCTTATCAGTGCTGGCAGTCACTGCATCCAGTACTAAATTGCTGTACTGGGTGAGTGGTTGACTTTGTATCACTTTAATTTTGGTTTTTTTGTGGCTTGTTTTTGTTTTCCTTAGTTAGTAAACTGGCTTTACCTCAGGCCATGAGCTTTTTTCTCACCGTGGGACTTAGCCGTCAGTCACAGTCAACCCACAACCATTGGCTATAGTGATAATCACCCCAACACAGAGTTACAGAATAATTTAAGTTGGAAGTGACCTTTAAAATCATCAAGTCCACCCACTAACCCAGCACTACCAAGTCCACCACTAAACCATGTCACTAAGTGTCACATCTAAATGTCTCCTAAATACCTCCAGGGATGGTGACTCCAACACTTCCCTGGGCAGCCTGTTCCAATGCTTGACAACCCTTCTAGTGAAGAAATTTTCCCTAATATCTGATTTAAACCTCCCTTGGCACAACTTGAGGCCTTTTCCTTTTGTCCTTTCACTTGTTACCAGGGAGAAGAGACCAACCCCCAGCTCACTACAACCTAATTTCAGGTAGCTGGAGAGCGCAGTAAGGTCTCCCTTATCAAACTGAGGAAGCTTCAGTAGGAGGCAGCCCACCCCTGTCCCTCTCTGAAACAAGATGCTGCCAACCAATGGACTAAGCATATCATGGCTTTGAGAGGAACACAGGTTTTGGGCTCCTGACATACTCCAAATCAGTGAGGCCTGGCAGCCAGCAGTCACTGCTTCCCTCCTGGCAGCACCCTGGCTCCCCGGGAGGCAGGGACTCCCATGCTCTAAGCTACCTGCTACGAAGGAGTTTGAGCCTCCTGCAGTTCTCTGCAGAAAGCTGCTGGTTCAATGTCTTGATTCTGAGCAAAGAGCATTTCCCAGCTCCCTCTACTGTTCACAGAAGTAGGTAAAAAACAATCAATTGCAGCAGAAGAAAAATCTAAGTCTTTAAAGATGTTTCCCCCTTTGTCCAAAAACACGAGGGAAGAGTCGTCCCTAACAGGAGGCAAGCTCTTTTTGCCAGGGGGTGCAGGTGCTGCCCTGCTCCGAGCTCAGCATGGCCAGGTGGCTATAAAACCTCATTGTCCCTTACAAAATACCACCTACAAAGGGATAAGCAGCACTGGGCTCGTGATCTCTGTGCCTCTTGAGCCAGGCTGACCGATGGTCCTCCAAGGGAGGCACTAACTGTGGCTCAGCAGTAATGGGCTGGTATTCTGAGAGCCACAGTGGCAATGTGATGAAGCTCAAAATTAAGGAATGCTGGCATGGCTAAACATGCCATGAAAGCACCACCAATTTTGCTCTGCTTATGTGTGAGCAACTGGCCTGATGGCTAAGTGATCTCCTGATTGTGCTGGCCATAAACCACTAATTTTTGTTTCTTTGCAGTTCACTTAAGTGAGTAATGTCCCACAAAATGCAGGAAGGTTTGCTCTTCATAGCAGTAAATATATTCTTTAAGTTTGCTGAGGGGACCAATAAGGGTTCACTGGGGTTTTGATGCTGAGGGAAATTTGTCTTGTGGATGTGCACAGCTTCTGTTCCACTGACTCCACCAAGACCCAGATGGGCATATTCTCAAAATGGATTTCTATCCTGCATTTATAAGACATCTTCTGTTCTTAAGGATCATAATGGATCCTTTATGATTCTCTTCCCCTTTTTCTCTGCCCCTTTCTTCTTTGCCTTCCTTTCTTTTCAAAGATGTATATTTTACTAAACTATGCAGGCGGAAGGCACTTTCCCAAACTGAAAATCCACTTGGCAGACCTAAAATCCTGGCCTTGTTATTAAAGCACCTTGTAAATTGATAGTACTCTTTAAATAATGCTATTTTAGGAAAAGATGCCATGGCATTCACTGGGTGATATATGCACTAAAGTCCTCAAATATGATTTCAAAAGCATATATACATTTAGCTACCTCTGGCTCACCTAAGGAATATGAGACAACAATAATATTTTGAGCATATATGAATAACACATAAGTGGTGAACTGCCAAACGCCCCCAACGAGTTATCATGCAGAAATATGGGACAAGTATTTTCATTAAGCAGAGCCAGCCAAAAAGAAATCATTCTCAAAAAGGACCTCACAGTTGTATCCCTTTGCTACTGTTTGCTGACAATGTAATTAATATTCCTGTGAATTCAGCTGAATGATAGACTGTACCTGTTATTCTCCAAAGTATAGCCCCTTGGGTATACCTGGAAAGTTCAGCAGCAGTCATGCAGCTAAAGAGCTGCTGACATTCATGGGAATCTGTTACAGCCATTCAATTTAGAAACAATTCTAGCTTCAGTGTCCCATGAGGTCTGAGACAGAGAGTTGTAGTTTGGCCTCAGAACCTGGAAGTCCTAAATTCTGGCTTTAGTTCTGACTTTTACTGTGATTTGTGCTGAAGATCTAATAATCTCTTGGAGATTATCACTAAAGGTCTGGAAAAGGAGAGGAATGCAGGAGACCAGATGTGACTACATAAGCTCTCAGCTCTCTCAGAGACTGCAGCATCTTCAAAGATGCTCCAGGCCCAAACATAGGCCGAAGTAAATCTACAGAGAGGCTGAAGGATGGCTTTCTCAACTTCAGCAGCCCTCCAATGCAACAACACCTGAACTCTGAGAGACTGTGTCACAGAAAACAAGCTGCCACCTTCCTGCCACAAAAGTGTTCTACTCTAACATCCCTTCGTTCCCTTTCTGCTGAATTACAGAAACCTATAGTCAAAATGTCCAACTCAAAGCTCTGACAGAAGCACAGGGCAGTGGGATCAATGCCAGTTTCCGCTCCCCAAAGTGAGAGATCCATTCCTGGATGAGTTAGTGGCCCCGTGTGCTGAAAGTGTAAATGATTTATAGGTCTGCTGGTTCTTGGGCTGCTCTAACAAGGTAGGATTAAGCTGTAAAAACAAAGATCAAGAGAAGGATTGGAGTTTCATCATCTTGAGGTCTAGCACTGAATCACACCACATTGATTCCTTTTCAATTGTGAACAGCATAATATATTAGAAGAGCGTAATATTTTAAACCTAGGGCAGAATCATGTATAACGCAGAGGGTTTTTTCACAGGTGCTTATATAAATCTTTTCCCAGTTTAAGTGCCATTTTGAGTTTCACTATCACACACACCCTAAAAAAATGAAGTCCACCTGAAACTGCCTAGTTTTTTGTTGTTGGGTTTGTAGAAATTTTTTTCCCTTCACAAAATCTTACGTGGTAATTACCTAAACCCTAACTCTGCCAAGGTTCACCACAAGCTTACACAACCCAAAACTACGAAAACAAATGGGCTGTCTTTATTAATGCTTTGCAGAGCATAGTCTTGATGCTCACTCCTTGCTACTTTTCTCACTTTAGGTAAGATAATACGTAGTTACTAGCCGTAGCACTTCCCTCAAGTCTGCCTGAATGGAAACTCTATTTCTCTATACAGTAAACAAAACTAAATTTCCTTTTTTTAGCTACTTTCTTTACAAACTTTATTTTTTAATTGTTCTTACTCTCCTTTTACCAATTAATAGCTTTCTATACTAAGTACTTCTAGGGCACAAAGTTGGTAGCATCTAACTGTAGCACAGGTTTGTAGCTAAAATGTTTAAGTATATGATGATGCCAAATTCTTTTCAGTTTAACCATTAATCAACCCCACATACTTAGACCTTAGGCAAAAATAAATATGTTGAATAAAAATTAGCAAATAAATTAAGCTATATTACCTAGTTTAGAGAGACAAGTATTCAATATCTAGAAAGAAAATGGAAAACTCACCATTAAAACTGATATATCGGCATGTTAGGTGAGACCCTACATTATGTCATTCTATCAAAAACAGTAGATTTTTCCTTAATGTTAAAGGAAGAGCAAAGCCAGCTATCATAGCAAGTAATCAATTAAAATACTTGAAAAATAAAAGTAACAGTGTTGTCCAATATCTGACTGGCAACTACTGAAACATAAATTAAACAAATTTCCCATTGCTGCTTATGGGAAAATTATGTAGATTAGAATTTGATTAGGTTTATATCATGAGACTCAATTTGGACTTTTAATCTATTAAGCTCCAATAAATGAGGCATCTGAATAGCTCCCCTGAGCAGCAACAGTAATAACGATAGCAGTCATTTTTTGGAATATGTATTCTGACAATTTCTTTAGCAGATTCCACATCTTTAAGTATAATTACTTTGTAACTTCTAAAAAAATTTCAGGTGTTTGCAGTGAGGAAATGGATACATTTAAAATGCTTAAACAGACATTTTCTGATAATCAACATCTGTCACTCTGTTCTAGCAATATTGTTTTTCCATCAACTTGGACTTACTTACGGTCGACTTCATGGTCTGTGTGGGCTAAATAGTGCCAGCAGACTTGCAAATTACTCAAGCTGGAACTGAGCTGGAAACCTATGGCAAAATGTCATTAATTTCTCTGTAGGCTGGGTCAAAACTAAAATCCCACATTCAAGGCTGTCTTGGGGGTCAAAGATTGAACTGTGAAGGCTAAAGCCCCATTTTATCAAAGACATCTGAACAGAATTCCCAGAGCTGAGCTTTGAGACAGGTTGGATTCAGATCAAGACCACCTCTAATTTATCTGGCAGGTGTGCTTCACAGCTCTCCTACATATTTCCTGCAGTCTAATCTATTTGCAAGTATACAAAAGCTCCTCTCCTATATGACTCTATACTGTAAAATGCAACTCTTCAAACCTGCTGACTAGAGAGCACATTGTGCACATGTCCTGTCCTGCCAGATTTCACCAAATCCTAGAGAACCTTTTAGTGGACAGATTGACTTATGCACATAGTCAAGTGCCAGTAGGCCGGTGATTGAAAAAAATAAATACATACTTTCAAAATTTCAGGACTTTATTGAATGCTCATAGTAAAGGAGGCTTTAACACAGAATTTAATTCTGGCACTCAAGCTTTCAGCATACCACTACAAAGGCTTTCTGCAAGCCAAAATTTTTTACCAGAACTCCAAACTGAACATAAATAGGGGAAAAAAATATCAGTCATGCTCTTTGTCATTCAAATACTGTCTTTTGTAGCACACAACTTCAGAGTAGCATGTCTGTTAAAGACATCTTTGCAGATATCACAGGTAAAAATTAGTACCAGGTCAATTTTAACTATACCAGTCTATACAACGCTAACTCAACCAACTTTCCTTTGGAAAGCACAATAAATCACATAGCCTTTTCTTTCTACCTTTTTTTTTTTTTTTTACCATTTAAAAAAATCCAAATACAAATTGTGCAGTAGTGGAATCAGGAGGAATCTGAAGCAGCTCCCTAATTGAGTATTCTTGAGTGAAGTACTAGTAGCAGTTGCAGATATACAGTCAACAAAACTGCCTGAAGAAGAGCACTGGTATCACTGGGTTCACCCAATCTGTAAAGTGTGGGAACCCCTGCTTCAGTCAGAATCAAGAATGCAGAGAACAAGTTATGCCTCTGATGGCATTCTAGGAGGAAAAAGTCTCTAAAGCATACAGTTAGCAGTGTAAATAAAGAAGTAATTTGCTCAAATAGATCAAGAAAAAAGGAAAGGTATTCACAAAACCAGTGAGGTACAGTCTTAAGATGAAAATACCATTGCTAAGTTTGCACTGTTTTGGCTCACTGTCTTTCTCCTCTTACAAACACTAATCTTAAGAAGAAAATGAATTCCTTATCATGACAGAATGACTCATTATTTTATCAGAGTTTTTTCTAAAGAGTTTTGCTTACCCCTTACAGCTCAAATGTCTTTTTATATTTAAAGAAGTATCTCTACACCAGCCCCTTCTTATTTTATTTATAAGGGATCCAAAACCCATTACACTAGCAAACAAGCTGGTAAAGACAGTGATAACAGTAAAATGTAATGTGGTATTCTTTAAGCAGTGAAAATTAAATGGCAACTATAAAATGTATACTACCATATCCGGTCCCAGTACAGACATCCTGAAAACTTCCAGCAGTTTTTTGTGGGGTTTTGTTTGTCTTTGTTTTGTTGGGCTTTTTTGGTTTTTAGTATTGACTACTTACTATCATCCATGCATCTAAATACTACTGTAATCTCTACAAACACTTAACATATTAACTTTCCTATCCATTATTGGTCAGTAGAGAGTTAAATGAGTAGATGAAAAATAAAATATTTGCTTCCCTGTTTTAATTTCATTAGTACCAATATCAGTGGAAATAGCTTTCCTTTCGATTAGGCATTTTGAATGTTTCTGAAAGTCTTTGGTCTATTTATTGTTATTTGACAGGATTCTGAGAATAAATATTCAAGTTGCAATGTGGACTTTTGTTGCTAGTGGGGTAGTTTAAGAAGTGGTGATTTTGGGCCAATCTAAAATATAAATCTGCAGACAAATTTTAAGGCCTTATTTACATGTGATACAGTTAGCAAGTCGCCATAAAAAAAAAACCATTCCAAATTTTTAGAAGGATTCTGTCTATCTAATTCAGTTTACATCTTCCACTGAAAATGGAAGATATGTCCAGACAGATAAGTTCACATTGCCACTAAAGAACTGGAGATTTAATTAGAAGTTAGAATAGAAACTATTTGCAAATTACTGAGGATTTACAACAGATATACACAGTTTCTAAAATACACGGCTGAATATGTTAAACAAAATGGCCAAGCACCTACTCTGAATTTGACTTTGTTTACAGTATAAACCATTTTTGAGCAAGCTCACACTTGTGGCTAATGGAAAAATTGTTCTTAAGAATGGAACTATAGTGCTGTTAGTCCAATTAATCTGTCCTCAAAAAACCAAGAAACAATTCCAACAATGTTTTCTCTGGCCCCACACTACACTGCCTGATTTCAGTCTCTTTTTCTTTATTTTCAGAGTAGTTGTTTTAAAAAGGTCTGCCTATCTTTGCCCTCACTTGGAGACTCATTACTAAGTTACAGAACAAGCAGACTGGCAGGAACTTAGAAACAGGAAACTACGTGGCCATTCAATCATACTACAAGCCTGTGTATGCATTTGAGAAAAACCTCTATCAAACTTACAGAAAAGATATATGCTTTTAACACTGTAGGGAATATTTCCCTATCACTCCTAACCAGTAATCATGCCCCTAAATTAGTATTTAGAGTACTTGACAATTAAAGCTGAATAGAAAATTTAAACAAGCAACCAAACTTCAAATCAACATGAAAGGTGAAATCTTTATGATACTTTCACAGGATCTACTTCAAAGTTCTAAGGAAAGTTTGCAAAACATCACATAGTGCTGTAACATTACAAACATTTTATAAGATCTTAATCTTGTCTCTAAATAAGCCAGTGCAAAAATTCCCATTAGCCATAATCTTATTGGGGTGTGTTGAATAAAACTTAATTACAAGAACTAGTTCAGAACTTTCTTCAAGAAAAATTCCTACCATGGCATTTAAAAAATTCATAATTTACTTTTTCAGCTTTGGTTTGTTGAAAACCTGCAAAAATACATAATTAGCAGCACAGTAGTATTGATTCTCCAACAAAGGCTGTGCCTCAAGTCAGCCTGAATATCCCATTCTGCAAATGCTGAAGGAACTAGCAGGTTCTTGATAACCAGAAGCTAACAAGCTTTTAGAAAATACCTATTATAGAAAATCTGGGCTGCCTCATATTTAACCATGTCAAACTTAAATCAGCAGGTCTATCTTGAGAAGAGAATGCCAAGAATTTTGTAAATTTTATCCTAAAGCTGTCGAAGTTCTGCAAATCACCAGCAGGTGATCCATTCTGCTTTTCTGCAGTGATATCACAGACTAGGACTTAACTGGAAACAACAAAAATCTCTCTTTCGTCTGTAATGCTATTAGACTGGTAAAGTCTGCTAGATACTGACGCTTTGTATCTTCCTCCACAGTAAAGCAAAACCGGTGACATTGATCTCAGAAAAAACCCCATCACCTTTATGAATATAAATAACCATTTATTAAGCAAACAATACGTAGTGAAGCAAAGAAAGACACCAGAATTACGCTCAGGAGGCTGCCTGCTGTGGTACATAACTTGCAAACTATCTTGTATTCCTGCAATACGTTATCTATATGTCCCATTTTCTTGAAGTTATCTTCATAATCAAGATGCTATCACAAGTATCGTGGGCATTGGAACTATTTTTAATTTTCATTTAAAGAGCAATTAAAGAAAGACAATGGATACACAAGATAATAAAGTAAGTGATTAGCAGCATGCAAATGACATAGGCTTAATGATAATACCCTGTTCTATTCTCCAAAGGGCCTGTTGAGAGAAACCCTTCCTACATGTGGTTGTGCAGCTAATGTGCCTCAGCCTACAATTACAACATTGCTGACACCATTAACCACTGAAACAACATCACTTCATGAAATCCTTGTTGTCTCATTAAAATGCAAAGGGTCAGGTAATTTACCAGCATTGTGTGTCTACTTTTGTTGTGGGTAATTAGCAAGCACTACCCAGCATGGACTTCTACTGGGAAACAGTTAAACTGTGAAATATTAAAAAGAATTTTTTATATTTGATGGGAATGTGAAAGATTTAGAATTATAACCTCAACACACCTTTGTATTCAAAGCTATGAAACGCAGACCTTTTACCCATTTAATGTCATAATATTTTTATGGTTGGTTATTTTTGAAAGTTAACTTCAAATTTAAAAAAATTTCCTTTGTATAATTGGCTCTAGATACGCATCTTCTTATGCAATTAAGAACTTTTAGAAAATACACGGAGGGAGATGCAAAACACCTTAAAGTTTCTTAAAGACTTACATATGGTTTCATCAGAAAAAGATTTTTTTGAAGTTAAAACACAGGGGTTGGTGCAGTACATTCTAATACTCATGTTCCTTTTTTTTCTTGCTAATTGAAGCCTCATATCACCATTTAAAGGAACCTTGATTACATTCACTTTTGGCTCACATCTTGTCAGGGAGCAGAATGGTCTCTTATTCTTTAAATGGAAGTTTTGGAACATAAAACACATTCCAATAAAAGTGAACAGAAAATTATGAATTCATTAAACTACTTTGGTATCTTGTGCTATATATAATATTTATATTCCAACTACTGTAAAATATGCTTTAATATCTTTAGGCAACTATAAGGACTTAAATATTTATAAAATGGCTAAAGATAAAGTATAGCTCTCTTATTCCTACATACAGATGATGTAAGGCATGCAATCAAAGACAATAACACTTTCAACCCATTTGTCATCTTAAAGGAGCCTTTCAACTTCAGATCCCTAGTGTGCAATCTACGTAAGAGTTGTTGCCTACATAGGCAACTCCAGAGGAGTTTGCTCCTTAAAAACTACCAAGAGTGCTATACTTCACATAAAACAGGGTTTTCTGAAAATGGAGACAAAACTATAAATTTGCAGGGAAAACAGCTCCAAGTGGGGCTTCAAAATACTGCTGTATTTATCTCTGGGACATCTGGGAACAGGAAGCATTTTGATTTAATATTTCATAACATAGAGGCAATTGCTTCCTTGCCTGGTGTATAATTAATGCTCATAAAAGGAGTGCAGTTTTTTTATTCCTCAGCATCAGAAATGCACAAAATAGTACACCTTCATAATAGGGGGTTTGCTTTTAAGATGTTGAACAGCAAATAATAATAAAATAGAGTTACCATAAATTTATAACAGTTTTGGGATGCTTAAATAGAGTTTAAGTGTGAGATCACATGTTTGATGTACTGTATTATCTATCTCCTTCACCTGGTTTTATTTTTCTCTGGCTGAAGCAGAAGGTATCTTATAGCAGAAAAGCAAGAAGCATTGCGAAAACTTAAAGGTATTTGGGCTAGAACCTTACAGCATTTCTCAAATACGGAGAAACTGTGTCAAAGAAATGTGTCTCTCCAGCCATTCATCCAACGCATTTCTAGTGTTTTATAAGCAACAGAATTGAAAACCCTCTTTTCTTAATAGTTTTTCCCTCTTTCCAGGAAAACTTTGAGGGAGGTGGGAAACTACTTTGTGTATGTAATTCCAGCAGGCAACACTGGTGTCCAGGTGCAAGGAAAAGTACAAAAAATGTGACAAATGCTGTGTGGGACCTTTCTGGTCAAGGGTTTCATGTGAAAACTGGAAGCCTAGCAAGGTCCTACCTGAGCTGGTTTCTACAGCATAGGAAAAAAGTTGAGTGAAAAGCCTCTCTCCCACCCAGTCTCTTTAGTTTGTTTAAGTCCAAATCTTGCAAAGACCTGCACATAATCTAACTTTACACAGGTGGACAGTTTCATTGAAGTCAGAGAGATTTATTAACCTGTATAACATTGAGCACATAAGTTTTGGAACAAGCAAGGCATCAGATTGTAAACTTGCCAGGGCAAAGGCCATATTTTATTCTTGTATATATCAGGACTATGACAACAAGCTCTTAATTCCATCTAGAGCTCCAGTGTGCTACCATAAAATAAATAACAGCTATCAGCTGATCCATCTAGTTCAGCAGGATGAGAAATTATGTGCATGTTGCAAAAAGGTAATACTGAGTTATTTATCACAGTGACCTGATCTTCAAAAATTGGACTATTTTTTGTGAGTAAATAGTGATATGGGACATGTCTGGCCCGTATCTCATTTTTCAGTTATTAACTTCATTACTTAGGATGGTCTGCCTTTGTTTTGAAAAATAGTAACTACAACAAACACTTCAAAATTCTTTTAGTTAAAAAATAATCAATCAATCAGGCAGAAAATTTTGTTAATTAGATTATTATTATTTTTGCAACAACTGATGCTAACAAAAATACAAGGAACATTCAAAATCCAGGATAAAAACATCCTTAATTGGGTGTAACTAAACTATCAATCCTGCAAACCAATAACCCTGATGTCAATACAAAATACCATTTTTGCAAATGTGACTGGTAGGATCGATATTGTCTTAGAGAATATCTTTAAAAACATCGATGCGAATTAGGTAATTATGAGCTATCTTTAAGTATAACTAGCATTCTGCAGTCTAAAAGACATTGATATACCAAGACACACAGGAATCTAAGTGTTGAAAATAAAGCTAGTGTCATAGCTCACTTTGACACTTTTAAAAACCACCCCAAATCTTTCACTTTTTGCCAGCGCTATTCATTCATTTATTTTTAATATTACATCTACATTTAATATTCTACATTTACTTATAAGCTTTCCTAAGGAAGTTAAGTAGCTCCTTAAACTCTGCAATTATTTAGTGCAGCTAAATAGAGTTTGATTTTCTATATTTGAAAGTAAGGTTTTTTATTCTTACATTTTCATTAACTATAACAAATTAAACATAGGAAACAGTGCTGGAGCTGCCACAGAATACCAAATTCCATAACAGCCTAAAAATTAACTGCATCTGTGATTATCTAAACCTATATTCTGAAATATTAACTTTAAAACTTGTGACTATAAAATAAGAGAAATAAGATTCAACATTTACTAAACCCTTCTCCTTCAGGAATAAAACTATTGCTTTGAATTATCAATAAGTTTTCTCCAACAGCATTACAATACAGTTATCCCTGAAAGTGGCACAAACCCTTTGTTAACAAAGCACTTCAGACAGTATTTATCTTTTCCCCTTATTTAAGAATTTTCTCTCATTTTCAGTCTCGATAATATGGTTGTTCTGTCTTTTTCCTACCAAGTAAAGCAATCAAAATTTATTGACAGTAGAAATGGAAAAGAATATATTATTTGCAAGCACAATGGAAAGGGGATCTCAAATTCATTTTAATAAGAAATTTCTTGCAGCAAATTGTGAGACTAAGTCCATAGAAAACTGCAATGATATGAGAATTAATGATCAGATTGTGAAATAAATCTAATGAAACTCTGGTTGTTTCTGTCCTTTCAATCAAAGTTTAAGACAGCTCCAACAAAAGATGACAATGAAGTCATAAGTGATTTTTAAGGAACTGGATCAAATGAAATTAAACTTGTGCAAGGCTATTTTACCTTATGCAATCTGCTACACTTGAAAGTCAGTGTGTAAAATTCTGAGTATGTTTACTTGATTTTATAGGATTTTCCCCAGAAGAATCCTGCCGTGATGTATGAAATGTATTACCCAGGAGTTCATCCAATCTTCATGTTTTTCTCTTTATTCTTTCTTGTTGGAGGATCTATTATGAGAACTGTAAATGAAGGCCCTAAAAAGATCTCTCATGTATTGAAATAGCATTCCTAGGGAAAATTGTCGTAAGTTGAAGTCATTCAGAAAACAGCTGCAATTGTTACTTTGCTGAAATACGTCTACACTGCTGTACTGTGATCTGTCTTAGAATGTATGGACAAAATCTTACTATACAGCCTCCCCTTTCGGTACTTTAGACCTGCTTGGAGCTATAAGATCACTTTACTTTATTGTTTAGTAAGTGTTTTTTAATGAAATGTACTGCGCTTATTATATAGGACTCAAAAAAAGCTCTAAATCACTATCCAATAAAAGAAAATTATTGAGTTGGATATCTAAAGTTACTACCCAGAGGCTACTCCAGTACAGTATTTATAAATCTCTAAACAGTTAGGTATAATTGTCTTTCTGGGTTTTGGGAAGAAAGCCAAATAGCAGCTTTAGTTACAACTGAAGATAAATATTTTGTGTTGGGCCATGTTCATCTGGTGGATAAAATAACAAGTAAAATTCCCACAATGTAGAACTCTAAGAAAAAAAACAAGAAACTTGAAAAACTAAATGGGAATAGTCAATAGATGGTACTTGAAGAAGAAAGGATGGAAATGTCAGCAAAATGAAGGAAAGGAAAATTACTGGAGGTCTCCCAACTTAACAGCCAAGGCAGAACCCATCCCATATTCAGTCCTTCTGGGTGCTTTGGAAAAATGTTATGACTAGGGAGCATATGTTATGACTATGGATCTAATATTCTCTGGTCTGCTCTCCAAAACACTTCTTGATAAAATAATCTCAATTTCTATTTGAGGGACCAGAATGAGAAACAGAAAGGACAGTACAAAACAATCTCCAGTATCTGGGGGTGACCATTTTCTCCAACACAAACACACACCTCTTTACAGATCTTTCTAGGAAGACAATCAGTCAAGATCTATAAAAGGAAATCAAGATAAACACAGGGCTTCCTTGTCACAAATAAGACATTTGGCTGAGTTTATGAGTAATTTTGTGAAGAGGTGGGCCAAGCTCCCACTTTACAGCATTTTGTACTTCAAAATCTGAGATATTTACTGAAAGCAATAGTTTGCTGCAGCTTCAGTGGTATACACTTCGGTCTTTCTGTCCCTGGAGTCTAGGTTCTAGGTCTCCCAAAGGCAATGAACTGCCCTGATGATTTCCAAAAGCTCATTTTCAGGACATTAGAGTCTGCAGCCCTAACCTCTAGCAAGCCTACAGAGCTTCCCAGTCAGCTTTGAAACAATCAATGCAGACAGACATGAGAATGTTTTCAACATGAGAACAACAGCACAGGTCCAATTTGAAAGAACTGCTTGTTCTTTTTGAGTAGAAGTACACATTTTATGTAAAGGAGACCAGAAAATCCTTTCAGAACTGTTAGTAAGCTTTTCCTCCTAAGGAAGACAGCTTGTATTCGCTCACAGTTCTGTGTAGCCATGCGTTTGGTTGTATGTTGCCAGACAGCTGATGATGAACATAGATTTGACAACTTTGATAGTTTACTGCCATCCCCTCTGGATACTCCAGGTCATTTGCAGCTCTGGTCCAGAATATTTTTTTTTTCCTGTGTCTTGGAACTTTGAGTTGGATTTTTCTTCTGTGGAAGGCCGAGGCAGAGCACCGTGCTTGGATAAGATACAATTCTGGCAGGATCAGTTACGATCCAAGGCAGGCAGGCCAGAGGACAAAAGTGTTGCCACACTACTTGCAGAAGGTCTAGATAATTACTGTTAGCCAGTCCAAAAATCTGGGGATATTTTAACACCATAAGGTACTACCAAGTCTTCGTTTCTGTATGAGAATGGCTGTGTGTGTTTTAACTCCATCTTGAACTAGTAATGAGAAAATCCTTTGTTGATACAAACCAGATTAATTCAGAGCTGATTTTTCAGCAGTTAACTTAATCCGTTGGGAACTGGCAGCCCTCTTGTCATAGAACTTTCCCTTTCAGCAAAGCTTGCTGTCATGTGTCCACCCACCTGTTCCTTCTACAAGACCTTTCCTCTCAGACTGCACCTGGGTTCCATTTCAGAGCTATGTCCCTGGCTGGAAAGGGCATGTTCGGATGGATACAGAGGGTTGGCTAGTGATGACTGCTTATATGCCTAGGACTGGAGTGACTTTGGTGTTAAAGTAAGTAATGAGGATGAGGCTCAGGGAAAAAGGGAATGAAATTCCAGAGTTTGTGGATTCTTTTCCTGCTACCAACTTAGAGCAAAGGAGTTATAGATATAGCCCTGTATGTCAACACTTGCCAACGATTATGGCTTCTCTGAGGGCTAAATAAAATATGTATCCTGCTTTTTATGGCACCTTTCTTGTACTGGTGTCATCTTTTGCCTGATGCTGAAATGAAATAATCACAGATACAAACTAGAAAGATCCTTGTACATTCCATAACCTATCAATTAAATGACTGTATTTTTTTTTTCAGAAATGTAAACATGAATTATATATCAGGTTTTCATATGAGATTCCACTGCTTAATGACTACATAACTATACATATACAATACTAAATATTTACTCAGAATAGCAAGGGTAAGGTCACACTGCTAGATCCCTCACCAAAAATCTTGCAGCTCAGCCCATATGTTTCTCAGACTGCTCACATATTTTGTTTTATTTCTTCTCTTTTCAACATCCTGTCACAATTGACCTTCTGCCACACCTCCAAATTTTCTAATGCCAGCGTTTCTGATGATCAGTAACAGAAGTAACACAAAACAACAACACAGAGCATTTGAAGCATGATGTTGATGAGGATGTCTTAACTCAAAATCATACATTGAGATCTAGAAAAACTCAGATTGGCAATACTTGAAGTTTTTACCAGCTAGTGTGTTAAGGATAAGTATGTCAAGCAATACATGAATGTAAAATGACAACTTGCTCTGTAAATAAAGGTACTTAATTGCCAGTAAGAATCTCTGAGTTTGCTCTAATACGCTGCTTGTTGACCAGCAAAAGTTGAATCACCAGGTTTATGTAATTGTCATGATAGTTGTGTCCACCGTATGTTAAAGCTGCATTTCACAGACAAAAATGTCACATTGCATATAATTTCCAGTAAAGTTTGTGCTATCTACTGATCTAACTGCTTCTGACAGTCTAATCATTTTATTCAAGGTCTTTTGTGAAAATTTACTGTACTGAAAGGAATGCAACCAATTCAGGAGTTGTGGATATCATAAACAGAGAATTTACTGTGAAGATAATTATTTTCTGAAGCAACTGGGCTTGGAAGAATCCCTCCTTATTCAGTGCTCCCAGTTAAAATAGGCTGCTGGTTACCTGCCTTGTGTCATGCCCTGTTTCCCCAGAACAGCTACAGAAAGAGTCACCTTTTATTTTTTAACATGCAGCCTGCTATTTACCTGAGGAAATGTCAAAAATTTCTAAGAATGTGTTCCTCCTCTTCTCTGCATCAGCAACATTTAACAGGGCTAAAGGGATTTGGACCATGGCCAGTGTGCACTTCCTGACCTATAGGGGCTATTGCTGTAGCAGCAACCTGGGTATTAGAGATTCACAGAACAATTCAGTCTGGAAGGGACATTGGAGGATCTCTGGTCTTATTTCCTGCTCTAAGCAGTGTCAACCATGAGGTCAGATCAGCTTCTTCGAGCTTAATGCAGTCAGGTCCTGAATACCTCCAAAGATGAAGAGTAAAAAATGGCAAGTGTTCATGTAGTGCACAAGACTGGATATTGATAAGGTTCTCCATCCTCCCTGAGGGATGGTCTGAGATGCTGTGTACTCACAGAGGTAAAATACAACAGTCAAGTGCTGGAAGTGTCTCTAACTTCTGAGCAAAGATAAAAAATTCTCTCAGATGGCTCATGCTCAAGAAGAGAGTCTTGATTATTTTAATTATGTGTGTGATAGGAGACTGAGAGAGATTCATCAAAGAATAGCCATTAGCCTGGTAGTGAAAGTACATATTTAGTTTTGAGATACAGAATTTCAAATCCCTGGTCTAAATCAGTGAAACAAGGAAACTCCATACCTGTCTTCCACTTCTGAAATGAGTTTCCTAATCATGACTACAAGCTCTCAGAGTGTGAGCAAGCCAGTCTCACAAACATATGAGGAAAGAACTCTAAAATATTTAGGGTTGTATTATTTCCAGACCACAGATTTGGGACTTTGAACACTCATGTGATTGAAAACAACAAGTTTCTTCCTTTTCTTCTCCAAATCTACTTTTTATCCAGAAAACTGACCAATTTAACTCTGAAAACTTCAAACGTTTAGCTTCCTGGTACAATTTAATTCCACCATTTTACTCCTGATTCTAAGAAAGAATTTGCTATGTTCAAGTTTCTATATTCAAGAAATTACACTGCAGCCTATGATTTTTGGCACATAATTCCTATTTCCTGATTAGAGTGTAAAGAGGAAAACCTGAACTTAATCTTAGTTCTCACAGTCCTTGAGGGAAGACTATCTCTAGATCAGGCTCACAGAGAAACTGCAGACCAAAGCACAATCCTTTCCACCTACATTTATAGCAGAACTCGATCCAGAGGGAATATTTACTGCAGCAGTTAATAGGTTTATCAAAGGTAGGCCTTCAGCTGCATAAGCTGCAAGACCCTTCAGGGATGGTTGTTTTCACACTGATGGTCTTTGCCAGGGTGCTTATGACTGCTTTGCAGCTGCTTTGCACAGGCACAGATGGTGTAAAATAGCCTTTGGCTACCTATGAATCAGTCCTCTACTCAGGAAACATGGGAGGATTTTGTTCAACGTCCTTAAATGGGATGAGTACATGTCAAAGCATGGGAAGAAATCAGCTCTGAGTTAATTCTCAGTGGCTTCTTGAGCAAGAAGGTGCCAGAGCTGTAAAGAAAATTTAAAGTTCTTGTTCTTTTTATTTTACTTTTTGGCTTGTTTTACTCAAACTTGTATTTTCTCTGTGCTTTCAATGTGTTTTACATAAAAAGAAATTTTGTTAGACAGAAATTTCAGGTATTTCAAATAATAACTGCAAATTATCACTGGTTATATAACAGCAACTCCCCCTGTAAGAAAGTCACAGTGAGAAAACAATGGTTTTATATATCATCTAGGAAAATTTTAAAATGAGAAAAAATGCCAGTTTCATGTTCATTCACTCTTCCTCTGAACGATGTGCTTTGTGATGTAGCAGAGAAACTGCGTGACTGTCCCTTTAAAAGCCATCATACCAATCAGCAGGTTTAACTGTCAAGCAAGCTGATGTAGGGCTCTTTGAATTACTGAGTGAGGGATATTCTTCCTGCCAGGTCCTGTCCCCTGTAGGCACTGCAGAGAAGTATTATAGGGCAGTCCTTACCTTGGGAATTAGCCTGCAAGACCCCAATGCTGTCATCAAACTGCATAGATTTGATGTTGAGTGACGCCAAGATGCATTCCTTGTCCTGCAGCGAAGCATCATCAATATTATTCTGATTGGCTGACAGGATAACGCACATGTCGCAGAGGTTGATGTTGACAGCCCTTAAATCAGCCCGACTTAATGGCGTACCCTTCGGCACAGGGAAAAAAAGGGGGGGTGCAGAAGAGGGGAAAAAAGAAAAACAAATTAAAGATTGAGAAAGAGCTTTGGGAAATTATTTAACAAGTATCTTTTTTATGCTCTGACATTAAGCTGGTCTAACTATGTGCCAGGGAATAGGAGATGTGTGCTAATCTAAAGGGTAGTTGGTGCTGATGGCAGCATTTTAGGTTCAGTCTCAATACTCAGTCAAGCTATTACTAACAAACAAGAAACAGGAATAATGCCAGCATTCTACATCTCATCGGTGACTTGAAATTGTCTTGATTTAAGTTGCTATCATGTGGCAACCTCTGGCTCTCTGAATATAACAAGGGGGGTGTTTTAAATGTCTATTTATCTACTACCAAGCCACAATGGTCTTGGGCAAAAGAACAGCAATTTAAACAGGAAAGCATTACGTGTCCTGCACATTTGAAATGCAATCAGGATAAAGCTATTTTTTCTACCTAAAGCAATACACAGAAAAGGTTAATCCTTTTCAAAGCACGCTTTTGGTGCTTCTAGAAGGAAAACACACTGAGCTTCAAAGCTGTGTGATTAAACCCTTTGAAACAGAAACAGGACTTTATCCTAATGGGCACAACTTGAGTAACAGTGCCTGCTCCACAATCCTCAATCAGAGAATGTAATCATTAAAATGAAATGTTGTGGTAGCCTGTGGATTCTTTTCATAGTTAACAAAACTGAGATATGACACTTCGCATGATATTTTTTTGTTTAAAATTACACTTGCCTTTCACATCCAACAGTCCGCCACTATAGTTACAGAATATTAAGTCTACGTCACAGGGGCCGTGAGGTTCAGGAAAAACACTTTTTCTTTTAATGGAAACTAGATTCTGCTCTGCTGCCTCACATGGTTTGGTACCCGAAGACCCTAATGATGAGGAGACATAACTGTCCCCTTGTCATGTAGTGACTTTCATAAAATCAAGTCAAGACCCTACTCTTCCATCTCCTGATCCTTCATGGTGAATATCTCCTCAACTCCACTGAGAGTACTCAAGGCAAAAGTGAATTTAAAATGCACACGGTGAAGGAAGAGCTCAGTTCTTATTCAGTGATTGCCAGCTTAATTATTCCATGTAACTTTCAATAATTTGAGGCATGAAACCTTGTGAAAAACAGTGTGTATCAAACAGATATGATTTCATTATAAACTGCCCAAAAGTTGGAATATGATTATTCCAGCCACCTTAATCCTGCCCTTTGTGTCTGTACTGTGCACCAAGTGAAGCAGGATTCCTATGGGGAAAAATAATATGCAATCATGTAATTAATTACAGGCTCAGTCCTAATGATTTTATGCAAAGGGACAGAATTAAGGCTGCCTGAGGATATTTAAAATTGGCATTTGCCTACTTTTTAAGAGTTTACTCAGCAGCCTAAAGGTCTCTTTTAATACAGACTTTAAATTCCACTTTTTTTCCTTTAAACTAGAACAAATGTTTTTTATATTCGGCTGTAACCACATCTCCATCAGATATCAGCAGCAAGTTTTACCTTGTGAACCAAACACAGAGAAGTAGGAAAGTGGCCTCCCTTTAACACACTTCCTACAAGTATAATCTCAGAAACTTAAGTTAAGTTAAGAAATTATATTAGAAAATTGCTCGTATTTTTAACTTTATATCACCCTTTTGAACCAGATAGGCTGGGAAAAAGAAGTGGAAAAAAAGTAATGAAGTCTGTGTGGTCTTCAGCACCCTTGATTTCTATATGAGATACAATTCCTTTATAAAATTCTGGGTTTTTAAAGGTACATTGACTATTTAAGCTGTTCAAGTCAAAATTAATCTAAAGCTATTCTGAATTTTGGTGTAAACTGGGGAAAATTAAGCTGGTGTACATTTCTTTAATGCCTCTTCAGAATTCAAAATCTAAACTTTCAAAAAACATATTATAATAATGAATACACGTTATATACTGGAAGCAGTAGCAGGATTCTATTCTGCTCAATAGTTCAACAGTATTATCAATTTAATTCTGATTCCCTAGTCTTTAGCCTTCACAGTGACTGGAATTAAAAGGAATTGGCAGAAAGAGGAGGATATTAACTGACCAAATCTGATATTGACACCATTTTTGTGACAGCAGAGAATCTTGTGACACCATCTGTTGGATCAGGTTACAGAAAAATGCCAAGGGCTAACACTAAAACTGCATTTACAGTAACAAAGACCACAGCCTGAATTAATCAAAAAGCAAAGACAGTCCTTTCATTCTATAGCTATTTTCCCAATTATTCAGTTAAGGTTACATCCATCATTGATTTATCTTTAACTGCTGAAATGTAGTTATTAAAAACTAGTAAACCCCTGATTTTTGTTTCTGAAAAAAGCATCTAAACGAACTTTACTATATAACATACAGAGCGTTCTCTTTCATACTTACACCATGGGCTCCCACGTGTCATTTAGAGCTATGGTCACCTAAGATCACTGCCTTAGAGGGCTTCATTTGTTAGTCCAGGAGCTCTCGATTCTACATTTTGGTCATTTGAGCAAATCATAATGATACATAGGAGAAAAAGGAACTTTGCGGTTTTAGTGGTTGTGCCTACTAAAATCAATTGGAGTTTTTCATTGATTTAAAAAGGGTCAGGGTTTTGCTGTACTTCTATACAGGACTCTGAACTGAAATGCCATGGCAGTGTTCCTTATAAAGCAGGCCAGTCCACAGGAACTCTTTATGAATACATATAAATATTATGTAGATAGAGCAACAGTAATTTTTTCAAAGGTTTTGTGGGTATAAATACATAAATAATATCATAATTAACTACTGTCATTCTGTCAGGGAAATCACAACATCAGAACCGGCTCCATGCAGTGCACTACCATGAATGTTCAATACATAACACAGCTAATACATCTGATAGCAGCTGAAATTCATCCGATGAGGACGACGAGGAACCAAAACACTGCAGCAAATATCTTCTAATAAGGTCTCACAGGGCTCTGTTTTCACAGACACAGTAAAGGGAAAAAATCTAAGTCCTCAGGCCTATGAGTAGACCAAAGTAAAAAAGCCTAAGATCAAAGTCAATATGAATCTGTCCAGTTGGTGTCCTAAATAACAAAGTATCAATAATATGGCTTTTGAACTTACAGGCAAGATTGAAACCTTGGGGAAGTTATGCAGTGTCTCCCATTCCCTTCTCAGGTATTCAAGTGAACCCACAAACACAATGTGCTTGAGTTCATGGTAGTGAAAGTTGCTGGCTCGTAATGGCATCACTAAATTTCTCAATCCAATCAAAGCAGATTTAACATCCCCAAATATGCAAACGACTACATGCCCACTTAAAACTGTCATCGCTGCTTCACTTCGAGTCTAAAAAAAAACAAAACAAAACAAAACAAAAAGACAAGGTAAAAATGAAACAAAGGGAATCTTAAATCATATATTGAGTTTAAAACCAGGAAAAATACAACCATCAATATTGTTCATGCACAAAGAAGCAGTTTGATAACAGCTGTTCATTTTACCCTTATTTATCCCTCATTAAATGTGCTCAGCAGAAAATAATTTTGTTCTTGTTTGCAAATCCTTCAGCGTTTGGGAAGACATTGTATGGGATCAAATTTTGGTCCTGTGTAAGTTTCTATCCATGTGGATTGTGACTCTGGTTACAAAGTACTGTGGGTTTAGCTGAGGATTATGGAACAGAGATGCAAAATCATGCCCTATTTGACAAATCACTAGTTGGGGTTTTCCCGGGACCAATTTGAAAAGGAAAATATTGAGTGTCCAGTGTTCCTCGTAGGGCTTTGTGATATTACTCAGATCTTGTGAACTGAGGACCACAGTCTCTTAGAGACAAAGCTCTTATTTAAGGACAAGCTGCTGTTACCCTGTGAAGAAATTCACGAATGCTCTACACTGCTCTCCTTTCCAATGGATGCCCACTGTACTCCACAGAGCTTCTGTCAGTGACAAAATAGAAGGGTAAGTTTGTGACTAACACTAAATTTTCAGGCCAACTGGACTTACTGAGGAAACAGGTCTCATGGAAAATATTTAAATGATGTCCAGAATTATTTTATTGTCTCAGTGAGAGAATAAATTTTTGCACTAATTTCAGCATTGTTTAGGTCAGTTGAGCAGGCAGCTCAAACATCAAGATGATTAAATAAAGCTACAAGGAAAAAATGACTTTAATTTCTGGAGCCAGTCTTGGCATTGTTGTACTCCATCAAGTAGCTGGGCCACTGATGTCATATTGCCAAGAAGTTGTACACTGTACCATTGAACAGAAGTTTTGCCAAGGAACAAAACTAAAACAGTGGTGAACTGTAAAATTTTCCTCTCACTATCCATAGTATATGTCATTTTTCTAAATTACAGAAGCAAAGTGGTGTGCAACTAAGATTGAAATATGCAGCAGATATGCTCATTATGTCAGAAGAATGGGAACTCTGATTAGAAGTTTTCTCATAGGTTAAAAAATGCATGAGCTTTCAATTTCTCCAGGGCAATTACACTGATTTTCATACAGCTTGACCAAGAGAGTTGTCTTGGACCCTCAAACAGCAGAAGACATGAGTGAATCCTCAAGTGAAGCATGTAAGCTGTCCCATGCCTCTGCCTATGTGTCTGGAATACTCAGACTTTACAAAACAGAGACCAAGTCTTGAAAGCAGGTATGTAAAAAATGTCACTCCATAAATCAGCCATAAATCTGTGTGTAGCCATATACAGCAAAACGCCCTTCTTACTACCTGATACTGCTGGAATGTTGCAGAATCAAAGCAGACCTTGGGCAGAAAAATGAATTATTTTCTGATTGGGACATCATCAAGTATCAATTAGAAGACAACCTGGGAAATCCCATCATCTTCAAATTATGCACTAATTTGTACTTGTGTGGTCTCTAAGGACAGCATTAAATTTGCATAGATATGAATGCAGATATAAATTGTGGACTGCGAGTTTGAAAAGGTGTAGGGAAGCATTTTGCTGGCAGTGTCTTTATTGGTAATGATGTATGAAGCAGAAAGAACCTGGACAGACTTGCAGATTCACAGGCTGGAAGTGGAAAAAACTAACGTGGCATAACCAAGAGACGACGATTGAGTCACTCCCCAGCATAATTTTTGGAGGAACACTTTTCAAAGTAGGGCAACGTGTAGTTTGTCAGCTAAAATGTGTTCATAGCACAAAGGCAGATTTCTATCTCTGTCTTTTGTGAAGTATTGTAAAGCAGGGCTACCCCTTCTTGCTTGCTGATTACAAATAAATGATACTATTTAAAGCTGTTCAGGCAAACTCCATCTCAAAGTTCCATCCCTGAAATTTGGAATTTATTTGCTTGACTGTTTAAACACTGATACTGCAAATCCAGGCAATGTCAGAGTTATTACAGAAACCCCCGAGGAGAACTGGAGACAAGCTTTTAACCCCCGATTGCTAGAATAACTGGGGCTGTCACCATCGTTGGCTACACCATGCCACAGTGCAGGAAAATCTAAGAGAGCAGGCTCGGGAAAAGCTTTATGAAGTGCAACAAAGTGAAGATCCACCAGGGAGTTCATTTCAAACATAATCAGTTTTGCGTACAAGATCTGGGGTTAGTTACTTGCTACTCTTAGGTATGAGTACATGAACAGAAGTGGCATAAACTTTCAAAATAGGCTGTGATAGACCTCCTAATTTTTTTTAATGACTTAAGTCAGTTTGATAGTTTTCCCAGTTAAAGAAATCAGACAAACACAGACAGGGCTCACTGCAACATGCTGGAGACAGAGTAGGAGCACTACTTGCTTTGGCCTATTCGGGCATCCTGAAATACTGGGAATTGAGAGAGAAGTTCTAAGACAGTAGAATTAATAAAAAATCAATTAACAATAATTAATAAAACATCAATAAATAAGAGGCAAGTCAAAATAACACTTGCTGTGTTAGAATCATTACTGCCTTGTGTAAAGTGAAAAATGGGGTATGTAAGCATTTAAGTATTTCTAATCTGAATTCTCTGAAGATTTAAACCAAATATGCAAATTTCAGCCTATGAAAACAAAATTCCTTATACTGGACAAATTTTTATTGTTGCACTGGGCATAAAGATTTATGTAATCAAAATTCTTTACCCAAAATCCTAGCTTTGGTTTCATTACTCTGTGCTCCTGACTTCAATACACTGGATTTTGTGATTGTAGAGACTAACTTATTAATCCACTAGACATCAGTTCTATGGTTTAAATAACTTATTTTCAAACACAACTTATCATCAATACCTACCAAAATGACCTTTTCAATGTCTTTGGCTGGACACCAATGAAACATCCCTGTAGAGTCGTATTTTTTCACGTTGGCATCCATATTGTCAATCTGCTCATTGCCAGGAATTAACAAGGGGTCATGCCTGGGGAAAAACAAGTTGAGGACAACATAAATGGAAAATACTATGAATTATGGATGGAAAGATATCCCAAGAGCTGTGCACAAAGAGGGATAAAAGTAAAAAAAAATGAAATGTATTTACACTTCAACATGCTTTCAATAAAGACTTTTAAAACAAAAGCTGCATATAAAAAAAAAAGTTAATTTTTAAATTTTGGGTGCAGTTTCAAAGACTTTCTGTATTCATCTACACCAATAATCATTTAATTTAAAATTCGGTTTTCTGACATCACCACAACCATGTAAGTTTTTTTTCTTTCCAGTCCCACTCCTCTGAAATAAATATTGAAGTTCTTATAGGCATCTGCAATGAAGTAGAAGGGATAGGAACAGAGCACCATGCTGACTGACTGGCACAAGTATGGAAAGCCAATTACTTGCTTTTACCACATACAACTTCTGACGTGATGCTCTTCACAGTAAAAGCTTTAACAGGCTGCACTTTAAATATTTTAGCAATTTGCCCAATCATATTTTGCTTTCCCAAACTGAAGCCCTTTAAAGATTCAACAGTATGTCATTTTAGAGCAGACTGACTAACAAATGCCCACATCTGGAATACATGATTTTAATACCAAACAACAATGTCCATTTTCTCTGACAACTCTACCTGTGATAACCTTCTAAGTGTTTCTGCAGCAAGATTTTAAAGCACAAGGCTTCTCAAAGGAGAAGCAAATGAAAGACATTTTTATGAACTTGTTCTCCAGCTATATAGCTACATCTAAGCACAGACACATACAGTTCTTTAATTTATATGCTAAAATCAAACATTAAGCTAAGTACTAAGTGACTCCAACACTCTCAGATGCTGGTGAAGACCCCTAAGTGACTGCATTATACAATAGCATTAGCAGAATTGTATTCACAAGGAACAGGGTAAACTGACCTTAAAATCTTTTATTTAGCACAAGTTAATAGTGCTTTGTCTGGAAAGCCACAGTCTTTACCTCAGGTTTTTGTCATGAATGCTTGAAATATGTTGATACAGAATTGCAACATTTCAAAGAAGAAAGTACTTGCAATGTAAGAATATGCTAAGTACTCTGAGACAGGTATCCAAATTTTAAAGCAGTTTGCCCTTTGAAGCCTGTTAAAGAAATGCCCCTATTGCCTGAGCTCTTAGAATAGGAAAGTTTCCTGCTTTTAAAGCATTTGAATCAGCATGTTATGGTGAGACCCTCTCTTCTGCATGGTCGGCTAAAGCAGACTGTGAACATAGTGTGTGATACAGGTTAATTTACTCTGAATATGGTATGCTAAGTTACCATGCAACCAACACTGGCATTCCTATGAAAAGTATAATCTCGAATTCAGTCAGGGTGAACAACCAGAGTACTTTCATAGCCATTGATTACAGATCCATTGATACCAGTGGAAAATTCTCACGCATTTCACGCAAACAGGGTCAACTCCAAAGAAAGTTACTCCAAAAAAGTTGAGAAATTATTAATACAATGTTCCATTTAAACCAGAATCTTCTGATGCTTTAAGACAATCAATGCCCTACACAGCAAAGACGTAAGTCAGACTCCTCTGGAAAAAAGAAACACTATGTTTTCAGAGTTTTTACATTCTCTCTAGAGACACAGTTCAGTGATTTCACTATAACCCACTGGCAGCAGAGAAGTCCTGGTGGACTACCTGGAGTCTCTGATTCTGCTCCAAGCTGACTAATGACAGGCCTTGTGTAAGTGGATCCTTCATCTTTTGTAGGACGCAGAGATGAAAAAGCTGTGTCAAACGGGTTTGTCGGGGGGGCTTGGTTGTTGTATTGTTGGTGTTTTATTATTTCTAGAAAAATATCGAGACTCTGCATTCTCTTCCTCCATCCATCAGCAAGATGCAGCTATGGTAGTTTTGTCTGAGAGCTGACTGTGATGCTGCTCATTAGGCATTGCCCATCTGCTCAGAGTTGCAGGTGGTACAATAAGATCTGCAGCCGTGAACACACTTCCACTTGAAGGTTGTACTAATGTTCAGATAACATTTAGTGGTGCTCTGTCCCAGCTATTTTTTCTAATGGAATGTGTTAGCTATGTGTTTCAAAATAAGAAAGTTTGCCAAAATATTAGGAATTTTCAGGAGTTTCCACTGAGAAATGTTTTTATTTCTGTCGTTTCAGGGTTAGGTTCTTCCCCCCCAATACTTCCACAAAACATTTCCTCGTGAGTTTTTCTAGAGGAGCACTGAAACAAAAGCGAAGTTCACTGGTCAAATCACTTTCTCTTCCTTTCAGAAATCAAGCACATATAAGAAGGAATTTTCTTTTCCCTCTATCCTTCATCAGAGGAAATAAATCAACTTTTTTTAAAATGACACATTATAGTTTTGTAATCAGTGTTCCCTTTCTGCTCTGAGATTTAAAAGTAAATAGATCATCTCAAGCTTTAACACAAATGAGTATTTAGCAATACTCTAATTCCAGTCACAAATATGATTCACAAAAATGATACAAATTGAGAGGAATGTTATAACAAAGCAGGTAGTAACAGATATCTGACATCCAATTATGGTCAACTGCCTTGAGGTTTGAGGCAATTTTTAGAATATGAGTGCTTAAAGCCTAGCATAGTTGGTTTGGGCTTTGCATTCTAACAGGGAACATTCAAAGTACCTCGTGCCAAAGGTTTATAAAAATATTTTAGGCTTAAACATAAGTAGGCTGAGGGAAGAACAAAGAATGTGAATCATCAGATATAACTTCCTGTTGAAGTTTTACGTAACAAATTGTGATGTAAAAAAAGAACTTTTAGGTTTTTGGGGTTTTTTTAATCAATACATGCACTTGTTTGCAGTATCATAAACTGTTTGGACTCTCTGCTTTACTGCTTGGAGTACAGCAAGCAGGAACCTTAAAGGAAGCAAACAGGATGGGACACACAACCTGAAAGCATGCTAAGAGATGTTATTGTACTACTTTTACTCTAGGATAATGGACTGTTGCCTGAGAAGGACCCTGTGACATGACTAGCCACCTTCTGTTTCACTATCTGTGGGTTTATACATATAAGTGTGTTTATTAAATTTAAATCTTCTGGGCTAAGATATTATTTTAATCTCTCTTTAATCAATGTGCTTTCATTCTCAGGAAAGCGATCCCTAAAGATATCTCTGGACCTTGGAAACTCTTTGCTACTAAGGTCCAACTTCGTCCTCAGATGTCACTGGGTGTAACAGAAGATACACTGACTTATGTATTTAAAAACTGAATTGATCAGAACAGTGACAAAATAGTATTACTACTTTGGACATACACATCCTCATTAATCTGATGATCCAAACCTGTTTTGCAAATACTAAAAATTAATTAAGATAGACACACAGAGAGGCCAAAGCTGTCAAATCTGCCTAAGGCATTTGGACACCCTCTTTCCATGAAAATTTATATTACACAAAGCATTACAGTTGTTGCCCTTACAGCCAAATCATGGACTGAATGTTTCTAGAGCCTCTCTGCCTCCTCATCCTTGAAGATGGCCTTGTCAAGCTGTGTTGAGTCACACTGGCAGGTTACTGTAGAAATGCTTATAGTCATGCTGCAGCTATTATGTTCTCCAGGGCTGCAAAGTCATCTGATCTAAGAATTCAAATCATAGGAAGAAAAGCATTTTCTGTCAATTAAATCCCTAGTATTTGTTTTAATTGAGATATAGGTTTTTATGACTTGCAATGACCAAAGCATTTGGTCATTCTGGCTAGGAATGGACATTTATAGCCTGTATGGGAAGAAAGGAACAGAAGTAAAATTTCTCTCATCCATAACCCCAGCTTAAAAATAGCTTCTCTGGTTCTTATGGCAGATATTACATACGCATGACTTAAAATGAAGAGCAAAATGCCATCTTTTCAAGGTTTTGAAGAGCATATAATGCCACTTATGTGCAATTAAACTTGAAAATGACGCTAAATGCCATGATACAGCTTCAAACCCAAAAAGCCTGCCTGGAAGACAACAGCCTAAAGCAAAACCGTAGATCCCACTTACAGCAAACCTGCTGCAAGGAAGTCAACATTACATTTTAAAGAGCACTGCTTCCCTGGCACACATTTATAACTACTGCAAAATCTGAATTTTGAGTCTGAAACTTTCGGGTATTGACTGGGGATGGACAGAACTAAAAAGAGCATTCAGGACTAAATGGCTGCCTCATTAAACGACTTTTGTTAAACATACCCTTGTATTATGTTACCCTTGTCTTAGCCCTTGGTATTATTCATATGCAATTGAGTACTAGAGCAACAAACCCTCCCTGATCTGCAGTGGAACTACTTCATGTGCTGAGCACTGGGAACAAGAATACTGTGTGACCAGCAGGGAAGACCCTGGCTTTGCATGAAAATTAACTGCAATCTCTTAGTCTTTACACATTAGTAAGATAATGTCTTGGCTACTTTTTATTCTGACCTCCAATAAAATTCTCCTTATTGTCAGCAGGAAAACACACCTGAGAAAAACACAACTCTGCTTTAACCTGTGTTTGTTAGAGTCTGCAATTGTGCTGTTCTCAGGTAGATATATCTGGATTTGTGCACAAGAAGATGTTTAGCAGTCTCCTGCACAAGATTCAGGGTCTTTAAAGTCACCTTGCCTGTGGTTCAGGAATTTTGAGTTTTCCTACCTGACTTAGGGGTTCGTGGGTATGTCTTAGCAAGTGCGTGCACACAGATACTTAATTTTAGGAGGAAGGAGTGGGTTTGCTGAAGGTAAGAGAGGAATTGCAGACACGCTAAAGAATGTCTCATGCCTTTGAAATTTCTCCTACAACTACCCTAACAAATTGTGGCAATTAACATGCTGTTAGTGTTAGATGTATGCAGCCAGTGCAGGTGCTAATAATTGAAAAAGCATTTAGAGCTTTTACACCCTGGCTGAATATTTCATGATGTGCTGCATGTTTCACTATTTACTCAGTGGGCCTCTGTCACTTCAGTCTTCTCTGACTGCTTTGACTGGAGCTATAAAGCTCAAGTAAGATAGAGTGACGGCTTGTCACAGGAAAACTCCACTGACTCCAGCAGCTCGCTGGGACTAGCTATGAAGGTTGTCACGACATTCTGATGGAATTCAGCAAATGTTTTGTGACTAATACACCCAACATTTGTCGGCTACCATTAGCCATTCCCTGTGACCCTGCAGCCTGTGTGGATGGCATTAAGTTGTAATGAGAATTTGTTGCCTATGTGTGTTACACTAATGACACTCTCTCACTGATCTTTCCTTTCACAGGTTAATCAGAAATGAAATTTGTAAGGATTCAGTGCCCAGATGCACCAGGCTTTAGAGAAGAAAACCCAGTGTGACAAGAGAAAGAAAACCTGCATTTTACTGCTAAATGCTTTCACTGTCATATTCAGAAGCTATCCTAATATTACTATATTCTCTAAATCTAGGAAGAACACTATATCTAATACAGTGGTTGGTATCTAGTGTCTTGTCTAGTTTATGGGCTGAATTACAGTGTAAATTCTCCTTCCTTCCCTCTTGCTCTGCCCAGATGTTGCTGGTTTTATTATTTTCAGAAGCCTTACTGAAGATTTCACATTAATTTATCAAGACTACTAAAAACACTGATATAAAGCTGTTTACTGTAAGAATCTTGCTTTTTAAAGTATCTTGATACTTCAGGACATGGTCAGAATATACTTCTGAAGTACAAAGCCTCACATAAAAAAAGTAACAAAATAGTTAACTTCTAGACTTTTGCATAAGCAATTTAACGAGGGGGAGATAAGTCACACAGTCCATGTGTGTTTTATTTTTAAAAATTTCCCATTTAGATCTACTGAGGCTGCAGAACTAGCAATCTTTGAGGGGTAGGAGAATGTACTTGAAAAAATAATTTCTCATTTATAAAAAATAAACCCACAGTTAAGTGGCATCATAAAATACAGGAGTGTTTCTGTCACTTAAATGAAGTGTGTGACCTTATGAAAAAAGCTACCGCTTTTGCAGTGTTTATAAGAATACATTTTTTTCTTTAAACCCAGTTTATCACTAAAGAACTTTTTATTTCCACTGCCTTGATCTGAGTGGATCTTGTCTTACCCTGAACTTTATAAAAATAATAAATTTTTTTCTGCTGGAAAATTCTCCTTTCCTTTCCTGACACTGCTCTCTCATCCCAAAAAGATTTGTGCAAGATCTCAAGTAAAAATCTGATTTTTGAAAAATTTTTGAAAAATTTTCAAAAAAATCTGATACTGTTCTTATTCCTATGGTTTATAACCCAACTGCTGTGTTGGGTTTGCATGGTCAGGTTTTGGTAGCCAGGGGACTACCGGGGTGGCTTCTGTGAGAAGCTGCCAGAAGCCTCCTCCATGGCCAGCAGATCCAGCGTCAGTCGGCTCCAGGACGGACGTGCTGCTGGCCAAGGTTGAGCCAATGACAAATGACAGTAACACCTCTGTGATAACACATTTAGGAGGAAGGGAAAAAAAAGTTACTGTGCAGATGTAATTGAAGCCAGAGAAGAGTAGGGTGAGAACATGTGAGAGGAACAGCTCTGCAGACACCCAGGTCAGTGGAGAAGGAGGGGCAGGAGGTGCTCCAGGCACATGAGCTGAGGTTCCCCTGCAGCCCTTGGAGGATCATGGGGATGCAGAGATCCACCTACAGCCCACAGAGGGGACTCAGAACAGATGGATGCCTGAGAGGAGGCTGTGACCCTGTAGGAGGCCCGTGCTGAGGCAGGGTCCTGGCAGTAACCTGCACACCCATGGAGAGAGGAGCCCACGCTGGAGCAGGTTTCCTGGTAGGCCTTGTGACCCCATGGGGGACCCACGCTGGAGCAGCCTGTCCTTGAAGGACTGCCCTCAGTGGAAGAGTGACCCAGATTGCAGCAGTTTGCAGAGAACTGCTGCCTGTGGAACAGACTCACACTGGAGAAGTTCACAGGGAACCCTTCCATGGGAGGAGCCAGGGAAGGACTCCTCTCCTTGAGCAGCGGGAGAAACAACATGTGATCACTGACCGCAAACCCCATTCCTCGTCTCCCTGGACCTCTGGGGAGGAGGCAGAGCTGGGAAGGAGGAAGAAGTAGGGGCGGAAGGTGTTTTAAGGTCTGTTTTTACTTGTCATTGTCCGGCTTTGATTTTGTTAGCAATAAATTCAATTAACACCGCTGATGTGAGTCGGTTTTGTGAGTGATGTCTGTCATTATCTCAACCCATGAACCTTTTGTTCTATTTTCTCTCCCCTGTCCAGCTGTGGAGGGAAGTGAGAGAGCAGCTTTCATGGGTGTCTGGCATCAGCCAGCATCAACCCACTACAGTCTTTTCAAAACCTGGGTACCGTTCCTCAAATCAAGAAGCCAGTCGTTCAACAAAGAAATGGAAAGGAGTGAGACAAAATCAAACAGGAAACTAAAGTTACGAGTCCCTGGTCTATCAATGGTAGCAAGAGTCAGAAGGCTAACAGATACTGCCACCTATCATTTAAATAATTTAATTCTACAATATTGTTAGAAACTGGTGTAAGGTAACATGGTGATCACTGAACTACTGTCATTGTTCATGTTGGTCGTAGTGAACTTGTAAGACAGAATCAAGAAGCGAATTGTGCTGCTATATACCTGCTGGGTTGCAGCTTGGCTATCATTGCATATAAGCACTGCATAAAGTCAGGATATAAATTTGAGAGTACAAGATGGAAATTTCCAAGGCTGAGGGACATAAATATATACCATTATTATGGTTAATCAATGGGTTTTCACCTTTTCAAACTTTACCTTCGTGGGTGGTTTAAGGGAGTCATGGAAAATGATCAGAGGCAACATATTTTACCAGTTTTGGCTTGAGAAATGCTCCCCTGGACCTGTCTTCACTTTTGTTTTGGTTTCTATGAGAAAGCTCACAGTTTCAGTTCACAGAAGGGAGCACTACAATGGCAGAGGCAATACAAATTCATGCTGAGTGGCACTAGCAGAAATGTGTATGTACATTTAAGTGTATGTGGCTTAGTGGGTGGGTGACGATAAATGTGCGCAGCCATTGTTCATATACCTAAAATATTATATATAACTTCAGGAAGAAAGACAGGAGGTTTCCTCCTCAACTTCAGATAAATAATCTCATTAGGCTTCTGGAAATGTATGCCAAAGAGCTCACTTTTTTTTCCTGTGTCATTTAGCTGGGTCTTGACAGTTTCTGAGCAAGTTTTAATGTTTGGTTGGGAATTATTTTAGATCCTCGATCAAAAAAAATCCTCGGGCTTATGAAATTCTCCTTGGCAACATGCTGAAAACCCAGTGTCCTCTGATGCCTCTGATTCTTATGTGATCAGGGACACTAATGATAATGACCCTTTGCTGAGTATGCCACTTGTCTAGAGGCCTATGTCAACTACACCACTACATCCAGAGTGGACAGGGACAAACTATTTGTTTGCTCTTCAGGCCCCTTGGGCCCTGTCATATGCTATTTGTTCTTGCATTAAGAGGTAGTTTGACTCAGCTGGGCTGACATTTCCTTCAAGTCAGTGTATTCCACTCATGCAGTAGCAGCTACCAAAGCATTAAGTACAGACTTGAGGCTCAGCAACAATCATTTAAGTGGCTTTTTTGATTCATATCCAGGGCTTTTCACATTTTTACTGGTCATTCTGAATCCAAAATGACATAATTTTTTTTAAACTAGCTTTGCTATTTGATATTCAGGCAACATAGCCTCCTCATAGCTAACGTGACTGCTCATCAATAACACGCATCAGAACCTGCAACTGAGATGATGAACAGGGACTGATATTGCTGCATGATACCAGAGGCATTGATTGGTTCTACTTTTCTTCTCCACTTCATGAAGGACACCCAATAAGTGATTACTCTCCCATTTACAGCTTTCCTTCCTTTTCCTTCCACTTCCTATTTAAATTTCGCTTTTTACTGTATTAGGATGTCCTTGTATTCACATCTTTACAGGAGTAGTATCCATTTTTTCCTGCTGGAGTTTAAGTTATTTTTAAAAAGTATTCATGTTCTTGTGGGTTTAATGGGACTGACCTTTGCTGATGTAAAACAGGTAAAAACAGTCCTGACAATGCTGTGTATTTTTCTGGTTAATTTGCGTTTGTAGGTATTGGAATTTGAAGGATTTGTTTCTGATTGATGAGACTCTTCTATTACTGCACCATTGTGATTCTGATGTCATTGGATGTGATGCAGCATTCAGTTAGAATAGTGACTTCCTAAATGTGAGTCTAGATCATCTGCGATGTACACAGAGCATTTGTATGTCAGTCATCTATTTATATCAGTTAGTAATTTACTGTAATTTAGAGTCATCGAAAATATGCCATTAAAAAGATGTCTCCAATCTATCTATCTGGATCATATTTGGTAATACAGATTTCTACTTACGTGTTAGTAAATCTCAAACATTCCCACTCTCTGACCACATCAGACCACTTGTCATGAGGTCCCACAGAATCTCTGTGATACCATTTCCATCCCCTGTTCTAACCCAGCAATAGCAGAAGTCATAAAGTTTTGTTTCATAGCGTAATACCCACTTCCCTGATGCCTCTGCCACTGTGGGAATCTAAAACCTATGCATCATTTCCAACATTATCTTAACTGTAGGGCTGCTGAGAACATGATTTGAAAGTAACAATTCGGATTTCAATTTATAAATTAGTTTTTCACATATTCGTCATTTTCATACTCCAGACTTCTTGTCTTCCAGGCTCCTTCTAGAGCCTGGGGATCTAAAATCACAGCTGAGAAAAAGTTTGCAAAGTAGCCAGCTATTTCTGCGTGGGTGGGACAGGGGCAGAGCTTGAAAAAGGAGCTTTTAACGTAAATTTAGGAAAAACTTCCAAAGATAAATATCAGCTACAGATATGACAGTGCTTTAGCTGATTTACTTCTCGGGTACTTCTAGCTGACATACACTAAAGATTTCTGGGCAGGAAAGCAAGTACCTGTCACCTTCTGTAATTTACAAGGATACAAAATAGCAGATAATACAGTCCACCTTTGTTTTTCAGAGAGGAGAAAAGAGTTTGACCATTACAAATAAAGCTTAACAGAGGTCTCTTCTGATTCAATCCACTTTGTCTTTTTTAGCACCTTGAACCAAAGTTAAGTCACTGTAGATAAAGAGTAAAATGAAGAGACGGTTGGGTCTGGGGAAAAGCTGAGGGTGCGAACACTGGACTGGAGAATAAATTTAGCAGCAACAGAGAAGAGGAAGAAAACAATGTCTGGATTTGGAAGCCTGGCAAGTTCTCCACTCACTGCTCAACCTGTGTTTAGCAATTCTGATGTGCTACTGAGCAGACAGCTCAGGCTCAGGACGACTACTCTCCCTCAGTCCCTCTTCAGCAGGCAATGAAAGCAGGCTGTACTTTGAAAATCTTCCCCCATCATGCAAACTGACACAGGCATGCTTTTCAAAAACCCACAGCCAATCTGTTGATCATTACTTATTTACAAAGGCCTTCGGGCAGAAAGTCCTGTAAAAACCATACTTGATACGGTATACACTAGCTTTTTCTGCTTGTGGAAAAAAGTACCCCTAAGGCTACCTCAAACCATCACTTTCTATTGCACATAAAATGCACCATGTAACACTAAAGTATTTAATATATATGGTATAATATATCTACAGGAAAGGCATTTGTGTAGAAGTATGTTACCCTGTATTTGGTAATTTGATGTTTTGCTGAAGGCTATGACTTGAAAAAGCCTGCACCTAGTACAGAGGACCTGTCATCTCAGTACCCAAGAGCCAATAGAATAAAGAAGTACCCTTAAGCAGCAAAACTTTGACACAGCTTTGAAGCATATGAAAACAGTATAACTCCCTAGAATTATTATTACTCAAGATCAAAGAAATGAGGCATACTTTACATAGCAAACAGGGACAGTGTGTTCAGCTCCAAATGTTTCAGCTCTTTCTCTCTCTCTCTCTCCTTGTCTTTCTTTTTACTTCTACTTCCCTAAAATTAGAATCTGGGAGAAGGTGAGGGGGGGTAATCTCCACATGTTTAAATTTTCAGCAGTTAAAACAATTAGCACCAGATAAGAGGACTGTCCAAACGTAAGTAAACTGAAAACGATGCTAGCATGACAACTAGCACTATAAAAATGAGAAGTTTGCCAGTATGCTCATTTTATTCTTTCTCATAAACTGTAAACAAGCATGTAAATCAGTGTCATATGGGCAAGGCTAGGCTAACAGGAAGGTAGAGAACTTTTAATGACACATTTAACAGTAATAGATGGTCAATACGAAAAAAAAAAAGCCACAGCTGGGTGCACTTTCCCTCTGTGAATCAATCTCACTTCTGGTTCTGTAGTCTAAACAGAGATGAAGATGATTTGTAGAAGTTACGTCCTTGAATATGCCCTATATTGCAGAAACAATAAACAAATATGGATGCTTCCATAACTGACCGAAGAAAATTCCAGTCTAGTAACTGAAATACAAAGAGAAATATCACCCAGCTGTATCCAGAATTGCTAAAGGAACAAAATAATTGTCAATAATAAAAATCGTAAGTGATTTTATATATGGAAAGAACCATATATTTGTGTCAATTTTTTTCACTTAACCTCTGTGAGCAGCCACAGTTACACACACATAAATCTCAAATTGCATGAATGTGTCTGTTTATATATGTAAATAAGTTTACATTTTTCTCTGTGTGTATATATATATATATATTTACAGTGGAAAATCTCTGCTATGGTATTTATGGATACAATATGGACTGAAGTTCTAGCCTGGCTACATAGGATATGCAAAACCAGAGCAGGAACAGCCTCCTTGAAAACTCTACTACAGGATCCTGTTCTGACTGACTTGATCAGGTAAAAGGCCAAGCACAGTGAGACAGAATGCAAATGACATAATATTTTAATAGATTACAATTTCTTGTTGCAGTTCTAGTTTTAACAAATCTCTTAGAGGTAATTTGTCCTATGAAAGGAAACTACATAGTTATACAAAGAAGCACTATTGTAAAATAATGTACACAGAGCAACAGCGGAAAAAAACCACTAAAAAGATGCTGTTTTTATCATCCACTTTTAGAGTATATACTACCCTCTTAAAAATCCTTGTATTTCATAATTAATGTGCTTTTAGCTTGACTAAAACTGCGTTAGTTTTGAACTTTGCTTTGGCAAGTACATATCTTATTAGACCTTTTCATCAGTCTAAATCAATTAACAGAAATTTGATTTCAATCGACAGGATAAAAGGAAGGTAATATACAGGTTCATTTTTGATTGTGATGATACATCTCACATATGGCCTTAAGTACAGAAAACAGTACTCAGAGGGAATCCAACAAAAAGAGAATTGCCTGAGGCAAACTAACCACATGAGTTCTCCTGATTGGTTAGTGCTATCATTAGTGCCACTGCTGTTTAAGAACTACACATGGACAGGACAGGGTGACAGCTAAGACTTTAAAGCCTATGTATTTTTCAAACAGCTTTTCAAACTGTTTTTCATGACAGAATTTTTTTTCAGCTCTATCATTAACTGCTGACAAGCTGACAGAATAAATACTTCAGCCTTTCAGAAACCATCTAACAATCTTTTTTTCACCCCCTCCCCTTATTTTTGATGTGGGGGGAGGAGAGGAAGAAGGAAGAAAGAAAGGAGATGAAGATATGAGTTTCTTACAGTCTTACCTCATCAGTTTGGGTGAGGAGTTGGGTGAATTTCGCATGCCTCCATTTCGCTGCTTTTTTTTGGGTGATAGTGTCGACGGCTGCTCATCTTCAACTGGAAATATAAGGAACTCATGAGATTAAGTACTGCTCTGAGTGCAGTAAGAAATACAAGTGAAGTAGCAAAGAACACACACTCTATGTCCATTCACGCACTGATACTTCATTGCTAACATAGGCCCAACAGTAATAAAAATCAAATACGTGTTAGTCGAAGAGATTGGTTTGAAGGAGAAGCAGAGAAGAATACCAGGGTTTTGAACACAGGCGTTCAAATTGGTTTCATACTTCAAAAAATAAGGCAGGGGGACCACATTCGGGTTATTCTTAGAGTTATTATCAGTTAATCTGCGCTACAGAAAAATAGAATTAGTGCTCTGCTATATTCCCAGACAGATAAAGTACTATTTGCAATATCAACATAACAGCTGCCAGCCTGCTTTTGCTAATGAACTAGACACCAGTTGGTTCTTGCTCCTCACATGCCAAACAACAGAGTCTTCATGAAGAGATGTAAAATATTCAATGCCTTGATGTTCAATGATTCAGTTAGTCAGGAATGTGAATGCAGCCTGCCATTGTGCACAGATCTCCAGCACAAGTCAGACCTCATCTCTCTACCCTCCTCACAAAATGGAGTTTTAACAGGAGTGAACAGAATGAGGTTGAATGGAAGTTGGGAGACAATACCTGTATAACAGAGGATGCGTGTGTTATGCAATCTTTTAATGAAGATGAGGTGCATTTTCATGACAGATCAATTTCCAGATATAAAATCCCTTACAGTTTTGCCAGTGATAGACTACTCTTGGATAACTTATGTCACAATATGCATTGCTTAAACAAGTGCAGCTTCCTAAGAACTCACCTATAAGAATTAACCACCATCTTTACTGTTTTAAGATTGTAACTGCACTTGATAACCTGTATGTAACCTTTACATGTGCTATCAAAGGGAATAAAAGTGCCTGCTTTCTCAGGTTCATACTAATGCTAATTTACTCTGGTATAAAGAAGAAAAAAAATAAAATTTTTTTCCTATCCTACTGTTAACTGAAAAATTAACTAGAAGATAATATAACTGATGCCTAGGAAGTTTTTACTTTAAAGCTAAAAGGAAAGACATTAGTAGTAGTAGTAGCTGCTATATTTAAAGAGCTTAGCACACATTAGCAGTGCACGAGCAGAGGTTGAGAAAAAAATAGTACTTGCAACAAGATACATAGGAGAAACAACAAAACTGGGATACATGTCACCCACCCCAGACTTACTGCTGAAGAAATGAAGCAATAGCTTCTTACTATAACCCTCTTCTAACTCTATTTTATCACCGACTGCATTCCAGCCTGCCATGTCTGTCTGCCCAAGCCTGCCATGGAACTTCATTTTGCCTTGGTCAAGAACAAAGGGCTGGGCCCTGAAAAGACAGATTTTATTCTCTTTTTAAATGACCTGGGATCACCTAGCATAAGGGAGTCACAACTAAAGAAAGCACTGCAAAGATAAAAAAACCAAAAAATGCAACCAAACAAAGCTAATCCCAAAATAAATGTGCCAAAGAGTGGTGTAAAAGGTAATGCTTAGATCAGAACAATGACTGTCCAATAATGATTTATTCACTAAGTTATTTTCTTCTCTTCTTGGGCAGCATACCTAAAGACAAAGGGATTTTCTTCTCATTTGAGTTTTGTTTTTTTTTTTCCAAATAAAAGTTGTATAGTGTAAATGCTGATTAATGGTTAGTCAAGTGCTATTCTTTGTTTGCCTGAGAGATAAATAAGCCCACAGAAAATTCTCAAAAATACACAAATTGAAATTTTCTTTCTGTGACAGTTTGCATGTATTAAACTAGATCACTTCAGTATTTAGCTATGTGTACCATGAAGTGAACATGCACAGAATTATTTTGCTGGTAATAACTTTGCATTTCTGATTGCAAAAAAGTGCAAGTCTTTGTGCTTTTCAGAACACCCTCTGCAAATCACTCTCTTGGAAATGGCCTGGTCTTGTTTTAAACTTCTCTATCAAAAAGTTATTTGCATGCTATTCCTCACAGACAATAGGTTTCAAGATATCCACTGTGCTCTCTTGTTCTTTATCAGATATAAATATTCAGTTCCACCACTTAAAAGATCAAACGAACCAGAACCACACAAAATGTTCCTTCCAGAAAACAACTCTCAAAGAAAACTTCACTCTCTTGGGAGTAAAAATTCTAAATTTCACTCAATTCCATCTGTTATCATGGGGTTACAGAATGTTTGTCAAGAGATGCAGTTTGGCACCACAAATGTATTTTTATACTATTTTAGCAGTTCAAGGAAGATACACAGCCACCACAACCACGGGCAGAAGTCTTACATTAACAAAACTGTAGATAGTATTATAACCAGAAATATTTATCTGAACAAGAGAAAACAATATTGAAAAATAATACTTTTCCAAGTTTTCAGCTAGCTAATAAGACTCCTTTCTTATCTTTTCAAATTCTTGAAGTGAATACAATAAGGATGTTTTTGTACTATATGGTCCAACACTTGTGTTCTCCAGTGCTGCCGGGTGATGTTAACCTGCTGCCCAATTAAAAACAAAGTCTTACTAGTAACTATCCAAAATAAAAACTTCTGGAAGTACATTTCTAGCAGTCTGCACTTATTACTGGTACTACATCTGCAATAAATAAGCTTCCTTTTTAGATATGTGCTTGTCATATTTAAACTATGTTACTGTCATCAGGTATGTGGAAAGCCCAAGGTTGATGTGGCTCACTAGTTAATATCTATTAGCAAAGCTTTCTGAGGGATCTCAATTTGTTGCTTAAGCAAGAAAGTCATTTATTCTTACTGTAGCAATGAAAGGAGATCTATATTAATCATATGACATAAAATCAAGATTTTAGTTTTCACTGAAGTCTCTGCACAGACTTTACAGAGCATCTGCAGTTTAGAAACACAGCTCCATAAGAATGGAGGAAGGGAATACATGAAGTTGAAATATGTGAATAGTATCTAATGGACACTATTACCCATGGCTTGGTTCCCAAAAATGTTGCAATGATAACTCACAGGTGGTTTCTCAGTTGTAAGTAGGATATAAAACATATTTAATTATTATCCTTCAGATACTCCTATCAATTTCCTGCCTATTTAAAGAAGTGAATCTAGCACATTTTTTAGTAAGGTTATTAAATATTTCAGTTCCATGGTTTCCGTGTCTGTATTAATTTAAGAGGGAGTCTTAAATTTGCTTTTTCTTATGAAAGACAAACATATTTGAATAATGTGCCGTGATATATGACAACTCAATTTTGATATTGTATGTCTGCTTTTGTTAATGAGTCCCCATTTTTTATGTCTTTATGCTACAGGATTTGTATTAACTACAGCCATATTATGTTACGCAGACTTTCTTTACCAGCTTTCATGAAAACTGGAAATAAGTTCAAGAACTGGACACAGAATTTTATAGATTTCGAACTCAATTCAGCCTCTGAGTTCTAATAACACTCAAGAGCTTGTTTGCACATCCCTAAGTACAACACTTAATGTACTGCTGTAACAACTCAGAGCTCACTTGTCTAACAACAGTTTTGCAGTTCAGGAAGACTCAGTGCTAAAAAAATGTCAGGCGAGTCTAATGAGGCTTCAGACACTCAGTTTTACGCTGGAGTTTAATTTAAAGTTGCACTGGTGTTTTAACATGTTTGCTTATTCTTGAGTAAAGAGTGTTCATTATTTCAATGATATAACCCCCAGACAATGTTCCATGAATTGGTTTAAGATGTGCTGTTAATTTTAACAGCCTTAATGTGGAGTTGAACATCTGTAACAACATATTACTTGACTTTTATCCTCATTTCATTTTTAAAGCAAAATAAAGGGAATGTCTTTCAAATTAGTGGACAAGTTCATAATTTTTTTCTTTGTTATCTTCTAACTATTTTTAAAACAACACCCTCTCCTTGACTGCCTCTCCCAGGTCACGAGCAGAACAGTTTGCAGATACTTGTTTAGAAACGAAAAAGAGGTGAAATTTGAAATAACATCTATGTTACTGAACATCACACGAACCGGGGTACCTGGTGAGTTCATTCTGCCTAGCATCTAAACACTTCAAAGCAATTAAACCCTTTGAAAGGTAAAGCACAAACCACCCAGAAACATTAGTTGACTAGCTATCTTGATTAACTTATTAATCACCACATCTGGAGAAACCCACATCTGTAAGCACTTAAGGGAGCGTTAGTAATAGTCACATTGAAGCAGACTGCAAAACCATGCACAAACCATTCTGTATTGCCTTATGCATCCAGCTACTGGGCTACCTACGCAGATCTTGGTTCAACCCAGGCTTTTGGGAATGGTAGCGGTATTTTACAGGCAAGCTGAGTGCCCTTTGCAATCTACAGTAGGTAGATTTTCCTTGTTCAACAGAACTCAGTAAGTTAAGGTGCAGCAGCGAGGGGTTGTTGGGTAGGAAGAGGCTCCCTTTACGGTTATTAACAAGTGGAACGGGTTCCGGGATTCCTTCAGTGGACTTGGCATCAATCAATGCATTAGTAGTTGCATTCTTGAATTGATATGAACATTTTGGGTAACTTGATCTAGCTGCATTCTTTACTTCTAAATAATAAGAAAAAATTTAAATTAATTTCTTTGTATTAAAAATTATTTCAAACCACAGGCATAAATCAATTTTGATATTATGTAGAAATACAGATATTAAAGCTTAAGGTATCAGTTCCAACAGCAGAAAAAAAGGTTTATACCTGCAGCTTTCTTCTGTTGGATTTTTTTTTCCCCCTCTAAAAATGATTCTTTATAAAAGAATACTTATAAAAGGATTATTCAACAATATTATCACCTTTAAGCAATAATCCCATCCTAGGGTAAGTATGTCTGAGGCAATACTTATTTCCCCCATGTTGATAAAGGCTTTGAGATTTACTGTCTGTGGAAGATGTTTATTTCTTTGAAACTACTGAAAATGACAGGGGAGGTAAAGCACTCTGCTGCTATTAAAATAAATAAGGAATCATAGAAAACATAAGGTCACCACTTCAAAATTGTGCAAGCATACTTATGGAATTAAACTGATGTTTAGGAATCCACATAAAAGTTGTTGGGTATTCAACAGTGCTGTATACTGTAAATTTCAGGAGGTCATACATAGTACCTCTGAAAAGAAAGTTAAGAAATTCAATTTCCTAAATACGGATTTAGCTTAAAACTGTGATTCTTAGTCTTCCCTTGACAATATATCAAGGCTATTTAAACACCACCATCCCTACTAATACCTCTAACAAATGGCACTCTCAGTAAAAACCAATGACATGTTTTTCTGGTAAAAATACGCAATAAAGATATTCTCCTAATGCTTGTTTCATTCTGAATGAGTACAGTATAGAGAAGAAGGCATATAACTGAGCCACCAAGACCTTATATTTGGTTATATATAAGGAAGTAAGGTTAGGTAGGGAGCAGTTGGTCGACTGATAAACTTGCACCATTTTTTTCCTAAGTTTCAACTGCCTTAAAGATTCTAAGGAGAACACTGAGCAGAGTAGAGGCAAGGCATTTGAGGAGGTCAACATGTTTTTTGGGATCTTTGTCTAGCTTACCATCAGCTAGAAACACCATCTGGTAACAGGAGAGATAAGAAAATAGCATTCCCATGCTTGCCATTTTTCTTCAAGCACAAGATCTGTCTCTCTTACAAAAAAGGTAAGTGTATAGGAATTACAAGAGTAATTTGAAGCTACTTTTCAACAAGGTTGAACTGGTTGGTGACAAAGCACCCACTCCAATTCACTGACCTCTGAAATGATGGCTTGCTACTATTCTGAGGTTGATAAAAAAACAGGTGGGAAAAGAACTAGAGTCTAAATCACAATGTTATTTAGCTTTTTCCTAGTAAAAGTAACATTTAATGTATAATGATAATAATAATAATGCATACTCACCGGAGCTCACATATATTTTAAATCATCAAAGGAGAGTATATATCTTTGATTAGCAAAACTGCCACAAAAACCACTGTATAGAATATTGAATACATTACTTGAAAATTATCAAATTTTCCTCAGTTACCAGGGTTTTTATCAAATTTTGTACTCCTATTTTTGATATTCGTCCAAGTGAAACGATTTTCAGATGATAAAATATATCTGCAGAGACCTATCTCCCCACACATATCACTGGTCAAGCATGTATTTGAAGGCTTTGATACCCATCAACTCAGTTCTGTTTTTAAAGTGCAGATAGTAATACTGGAAATAATTTTTTGAAAATCTATATCCTGTATCAAAGTATCTTCACATGCAATGGAAGAAGACCAGAATCTATTAAGCTTATTGACTCTCCAATCAAGTTGTTTAAGAAATGTCACAATCTTATTACAGTCTCTTCTGGAGTTCAGTAAGTGATGGTTTCAGATACCAGACCTGACTATTAAACAATAACCTTCCATAGCAGTGTATGTCTTATGGCATATTCCATGCAGACAAAATCAAGCTTTCCCAAGATTTTGTGCTTGCAGTGGCACAGCATGTGTCAGAACAAAAATATTTGTCTTTTAGTAATGGCTTCATATCTGGAGCTTGGAATCATATGTAATAGCACCACATGACCTTGCTCAGCAGGAAGGCAGACTGAGCTGCTTAAAACCTAAGTTACCTCCTCTTAGTTCCAACAGGTACTATTGGACAGGTACTATTACTGAACATGGGCATGACAAGTTGCCAATTTTTTTTGGTCAAATTTTTCTAGATTTAAAAGTTCTAACTACTGGTTTCATCCCATGACTTCTAGCCTCCTGCCTCTGACAAGAGCTCAGATCAACATGGAAGAAGCCCGACAGTGGATGAGTGATGAAATTCTTTGAAAATAGGACAATTTTCTTTCTTACCCCAACAGTTTACGGCCCATGTCTTTTTACTCAGTCTTCAAAAGCAAGGGTTACAGAATAATATTTGAATAACCTATCTTTGGTAGAGATAATAATCTCTTTCTCCCTTTCTCCTCAAATTATATATTTGTTACAGAGAAGAGTAAAACTGGTTACTCTTAGTGTAAATAGCCTGTCAAGCTGTAGGCACACGTTGTGCCACACATACAGGGCTGTCAGGATACACCCTGAACTCCACTGCAAGCAAGGAGCTTTCGGATTGAGCAACCGGGTGAGACAGACAGGCCAACTTCAGCAGATACAGACCACAGTGTGCAGAACCTAAAGCACTTACAGAGCATCCTGCTGTTCAGCAAAGACTGTTGATTTTTATTAATAATTTCTTTAAAATCCGATTGGGTTCTTGCACTATTATGTGGACTGGTTTCCATAGAAAAACAGGATAAAAGCAGAGTAAGGATAAGAAATTCCATTTTCTGGAGTATTTCTTAATTGCAGTCTGGGTGAACACTACCTACTTTTAATAAATGCTGTACAGAATTTGCCCAAGAAGCCTGTCACCATTAGAGAGATAGAAAATAATATGTATAAAATGTGATATATTAATGCTATTGCAAAGGTATTTTGAAGTTGCATATATTCCTATTCCTTACCCCCACCCTCAGGAACTCCCTTTCAAGCTCAATGAATATACACTGGCCTACAGACTGCATTAGGGAATCATGCCTGTTTCTATTTCTATACATTTTATTTATTATAATGAAGATAATTTGAATTGCAATCTGCAACTCCCTGAACATTTTTAAAACAACAAATGTAGTTAAACTAATGCCTGTGGCAATCTCTATTTATTCTTTGTGAGCATACACTTGCCATAACTTAAAACCGGGCTGAGCTTTAATTTAAATGTAACAAGGCAGAATACCAGTACAGTGCTTTCAACAAAATGGCTGAAACTGGCTTCAGCATGATTTGCCTGGAAGGGAAGATGAAAATGTGTTTTAAAGGAGAAAAAATATCCTGACCAAAACCAGACATTCTAAACAACCACCACCGATACCCAGCGCCCCTTTCCTCCCCCATCTCTATCAGCTGCTAGGCTTTCAGCACTGTTTTTCGCCAGACACTAGCACAGTGTTTTCCCTCATAGTCAGCCATCAGCCAGAGCTGTCACTTGCAGATACTTCATTTTTGTTTCAGTCTAATTCATACTGCACCCCCTTAATCTCTGTAGTGAGTAATGCCATGTCACTGTGAAGATATGTCAGATCCAGCACTAGAAATACAGAGAGTGTTTCTAACAGTTAAACTATCTTGGTTTGAAGAAATATTTTATTTCTTCCCCCAACTTAACCGCTGTCTTTCTCCTAAACATCTTCTGAGCTGACCTCCAAAGGAGCAGTCACGGTTCTGCAATCTGGCTCAGCTTTCATGGGGTGGGGGGTGAAGGCAAGCTGCAGTCCTGTATTACTAAATGCAAATAATCAATATGTTGATTGAGCTTTTGGCTACCAGAGTTCTTTTGATGAGAGTGACAGTGAGCATGACTTGCCTCATTCAATGACAAGCCTGTTTAGACTTTGCTACCTACCACTTTGTGAATCAGGCAACTGAAAATACCCACAGCAATTCCTCCAAACTGTCAGCTATTGCTGTGATTCCACCCAGCACCCCCTGTACAAGACAACAGATTAACCATGAGGCTAGATATGTTGAAAATATACAGCTTCAACCTTTCCCCAGCTAGCTCAGAGCGATGTATAGATGATTATTTCAACCGTCAGCTGCCGCATAGACTTAAACCCCTGCACAATAACTCCTGGATTCATCTGCCCCTTGTCAAACTTGCACAGCTTTAGTTTGAGCATACATAGTCTGGCAGTTTCGCTGCGGATCTAGAATAATCCAGACGGCTGCTGTCTCTTTGTTAACAGGAAGCTAAACTGATGAGTTTGTAATGCATTTCTTATCAAAGGTAGTTTCAAAAAAGAAAATGTGCCAAATCAGTTGGGGTTGGAATTTAGCATAGTATTGAAATACAATTTAATCAAAACATTTGTTATTTGTTTAACAATGTGTGTTGTAATAACCCCCACATTATTCATCCTCTAAAAATAAATTTATGCCAATGAACTATTTATTTTACAAATTTACTTGATTTTTTTTTGGTGGTAGCATGTAATGAAATCACTGACTAGACTACTACAATATAATGGTGCTTGATGAGATACAAGAATGTTAATTTTAGAAACTGCTGAGCAGTGTTCGCTTGGTGTCTGAAATGGTCATCTCAAATGAAACAGGATTGCTGCTTTTGTTTCTATGTGCATTACAAACTCAGAGAAATGCATCTCCTTCTGTTTTTTTAATACAAAAAGATAAGCTGCATATCTTTACACACTAGCATTAGAAAAGCAGGTGAGGCTGGCTTTTAGTTGCAGTGTGTGCCACTTGAAATAGATAAAACATCAGGATCCAAGAATGTCAAGAATGCATCATATCAGAACCTTTTGCAAATACTGAATGGTGCTTACATGAGACATTCTCTTTGAAAGTGCAGATCAAGAAACATTTCTTTTCTTTTCTTTTTTCCCCTCTTTTTGTCCCAGGCTTGCACCTTTTGGTTAAAGGCACAAAAAATTGCAAAACAAATGCATTGTGTCTACTACTTCCCCCTGCTCTCCTTTTCTTTTTCTTTCTATTAACATCCAATACTTAAATTTTGTATTAATAATACATGGTCTTTCAGTCTTAATTCTTCTCCCACATAAAGAATTGAAACTCAGCCACAGATATATTCCTGATCTTTGCTTTTCCTTGAATGCTGTAAAAAAGATAGTTAATAGCAAATGTGGAATCTTGCCATGCTGGATCCTGTTACTAATTCTAGATGGCTGCTCTGATATTCAGTGAAATCATTAGAAACTTTAGGTTCCTGATCATTTAGAGTAACTTGTATATAGAAGGAAAGATGGACTACGAAGGAGTTTGGAAACCCAGCAATCTTTTAACTTGAATCTTTTGGTGAAGACGGTCTGGGGCATGACTTTACACCATTTGGTTTTATTTTTAAGGGTAGAGCAACTCCCTATTATTGTAGAAATTTGATATTTTTTCTTTGCTCCTCCAGTTTAATTCAAGAACACAATGATTATGAATGCTGTTATCAGTTATTGTCATTTCTCTATTACTTCAACTTCAGCAAGCAAAGAAGTGGTTTAAGGCTGCCCAAACTGTGGTCGATCCAAAGTCCACTTAACTCAGAGAAAACATTTACACTGACTTCAGTGGACTTTAGATCAGGAGCTGTTCATACCTCATGTATACACTGTTATAAATGAGAAGAAAGTCTTTCCCATATATACAGCATTTTACAATTTGCCTGTGCAATCTTGAGAAAGGCTTCTGATTTCATGGATCTGGTTTCTTGTTCCAATACAGAGGTATATGGACAATAGGACACTATTTGTACATAACAAACATCTTCTCTTTCCCCTGCCAAGTTTGCACAGTAGAAAAAAAGCTACTTCAATTCCTAACCAAATCCTAATTTATATTTAGACTAAGCCATAGGTCCATTGAATCTTGAACATCTTTTCTAAATCAGATTTTAGTATTCCCGCATATATTTTTCCTGCTTTTTAATCTTCATTCTCCACTGGCTTTTCAAATTATGATTCACTCTGTAATTGTTTATTCAAGTCATTATACTGTTATTGGAAAACTGTCAAATGAAAGTTTAAAAAAAAGCAAAGCATCAGTGGACTTCTTCACCCCCCCCAGTCCATTTAATTGCCCAATTGACTTCTCCACATGTTGTATCCACAGAGAATACTATTTGGATAAAGTAAAGTTTGTTTTGGGAAAGGGTGAAGAAATGGAGATGTGCCTAAACTGTAGCACTTAAAACAGAACATGGTCTGTTTTCAAGGGGGTCTGTTTTCCAGACAAACATCAAAGTGAAGGGAACTAACTTTGTCTTTTCAGAGTGCACTTCAGAGAATAAGGAAAGTCAAAGCGTCTCATTGGTATGGCAAGTGTAAATATGCCGAGTTAAATTTTAAATTATGTTACTTCATTAGAACAAGCTGTTCTGCTCTGAACATGGAGGAGAAGCTACAGAACATGTTACCTCGTGTGTCAGAAAAGAGCTGTTCAGACCCCGTGTTTCCAAGCCACAAGGAGCTATGAACTACAATTTTGGAGCCCCAGCTGCTGTCTCCAGCAGAACAAAGTACAAAGGGATTGCTCAAAGCCACGTTAACATTTTAAGAGACTACCTGATGATCCCATGGCTACAAGCAGAGGACTGGGATTCTCCTGACTGGGATTTAGTTTTACCACTGATCTTGGGTTACACAGCCTTGGGTGGCTCACTTGCAGTCAATTCTGTTGTAAAGGTGTTTCTTATTGATAGATCTTGCTAAAATCCAAGTTACCAAATGATCTGAAATGTTGGCTATTAAGCTTTAATTTTCTCAGATCTAGCAGGTATAAGACTGTGATGTTGCTACTGCTGTTTGAAAAGAACATTTGGAATACATTCCATAAAAATATATTATATTCATATGTGATAAGAGTGGATTGTTACTACAGTGTTCGATGGTTTTTTTTTTATTAGACACAAAAGCGTGCCTCTAACATTGAAAAACTTTAACATCCTTTTTATTTCTGTGTTTCTATTTTCCTTCCTTAAAAAAACAGTGTCGATTAAAGGACACTGATTTCCTTGTGAGTGGCCCTTTGACAGCTCCCCAAGGCACAACATGTAAGCCAAAAGGCACATCTTTCGGAGACTCTTTGAGTAGCAACACAGAGCAAATTATAATATTCCATGCATTGTCATAGACCATCCTTGTTTCAATGCACAGCAACCCAAAGTGTATTGTCCTTTGCCCTATTGCCTCAAAGAGGATTTTGACACCAACTATAAGGGACACAGAGGAAGAAGTTGCAGCACTAGCAAGGGCACACTGTAGTTATGCAGTTCTGCTGAACTGTACGAGGAATCTGTCTTGTTTTTACAAAGTTAAGGAAGTTTCCCCTTTGTGACTAAACACACTCACAATCTGATCAGTCACTGCAGAAAACTGTGAAGTTCTATTTGTGGACAAAAAATAAGCTACTACTAAAAAAAAGAAAATAAATTTGAAAGGCCACTCATCATTGTGCCTATGATCACTTTACTGTTTAGACTCCCCCAGCTCCATTAAATTCTGAGAAAAATATACAATGCCTTGAAGTAACTAAGGGTAAAAGTAAGCACAAGAGTCCTTGGTGATTGGTCTGCTCCTTGGGATTAGAAATCTCATATTTACAGCATAGATTTTGTCAGGAAGAGTATTTCAGTGCACAAGAAAGCAATAGTTCATGCCTTTGGAGCAGGACTCCACCGATTTCAGCTCAGTCTTGCTGCAACTGTTTCCTTCCGGTGAACACTGGGAAGTGTAGATTTCATCCTGCAGAAATCTAATTAAAATTATTACTTTGCTTTCCACTTAGAAGTGCCAATTTATCGTAACATCTTAAAAATACAGATTTCCAGTGTAACTCCAACCTGCATATCCTAAAGTTTTAAACTGAAATAAAATTTCATCTGCCTTTACCATTACAAGAAGACATACTAGGTCCTACCACAGTGAAGAAAAGATTTTCCTAAACTTCTTATATATCCAGGGGACTGTATTCTTAAATTCTAAGGGTTTTTTTTTTTCAATTCTTCCTCTGCTTCCCCCTGAATTGCCTTAATTTTGAAAACACACTTGAGAGGATTAGGCTGAGGTTATTTCTTTTTTAAACTAGGTGGTTACTACGTGACCGATAAATTGTGGTTTTCTTCATATTTTTTACTTTGTAAAATTTGATACCATTGAATTTGTTTTGGCTTTTGTTCATCTTTGTAAAAAAGGAAGTAGAAATGTCTGTGTCTCTGAACAAGAAGAACTGAAATACTAACATTTAACTCTGGCTTTCTTGTCATCAGTCTCATCCAGTTTTCACCCACATCAGTGGAAGAACTTCCATTTACTAAACTTTCATAGGATCAGGCTCAGTGATCCCTAATACTCTTCTAGGCTTAGCTGTAATATTCCTCTGGGATGGAGGTCTTCATACAACTGTTACTTGTGAGGCCATCATATCATTTCATATGTAAAGCATAAAATGCTGAGCCTATTTACATAGGCGCTGGTTCTAGAGACAAGTGCTTACACTGTACATGCCTTTATCGAAAAAATTATGTACAATTAAAAAGAGCCATCTGAATTTTTTTTATAACATTTTTTCCTTAGCAAAGCAGTACATAATGAAGTTCTTGCAGGCTTTTCAGCCATTACTGATTTCTAAGCCAGCACCACCACCTGCTGGTTATAGGGAGTTTCAAGCCCCAGTGCTGTTTTCCTGTCTTCAAATCGATGCACGAATATAGAGCAGTATGTCTCAGCTGTTCTTATATGTAGAAATGTTGTTACCAGAAGAGATTTTTAGCAGATTGGTTGCAGTTTAACAACACTCTATTAGCTGAATTATGGCTTTCATAAAAGCAGGGAATGCTAACAATGAAATTATTTTATGCAAAGTACTGTAAGTCACAGGGTAAACATTAAAAATTAATCAAATAGATTGAACTTGTTGTATTAAAAAGCCTATTGTCACATATGCTGGTTTTATTACTTACAGATACATAGTTAAATACTCTTTATAACACTAAGAAATGAGTATATTTTTTTTTTCTAAATGCTCCCTACTTTAGCGTATTCTACAATGTACTCTATTCTTGTGAGGTTTTTTTCTTGCTCTGAACAAATGCATCTAAAAAACCAACACCACCTGTTAAATCTATTAATATAAAAACAACCAAGATATAAATAACTAAGATTAAATCTATAAAACAATAGCAAAACTAGTGATAGCAAAAATGGAGATGGAATATAATCAACTGCCATGGAAATTTAGGGAAGTACAGTACATAATTTCTGGCAAAAAAAAAAAGAGGAAGTAAAACAGCACACTAATAACAAAAAAAACCCCCAAAACTCCTATCTCTGCAAAAACCTCACAGTAGTCTGGCTGAAATCGATTGCTATGGGAAGCAAGGGCTGGCAATCCACCCCATAAGGGTGGAAAATAAAGCTAAGAAATCCAGTGGTGACAACTAATAGCAATGTTACTTAGATCATCATTTTGATTTCTAAAGAAAGGAATACTCGAAAGGATGGATGTACATAGCAAGGATCATATTTTTCAAACACAACTTGAATAGGCTCAAAATACCTTCACATAAAATAAAAAAAGACTTTTACGAATTCTCTCTGATAATTTCCCTATTACTAAAAGAAGCTACGGTACTGATAAGACTGAAATTTCTGCAGCAACTAGGGTTCAACTCTTTTGAAATATTGTAAGAGGGGAAAGCATGCCATCTCACATTCACATCATGTAAGACCAACTATAATGGTATAAAATTACACAGGCTAGCTACAGAGGAAAAAAGCAAGTAATACTGAATCTACCCAGCTAAACTGATATCCATGTTTTTTTAAAAAATAAAATTACATATGTTTTGTCCTTTTAGTTTTTACTTTGATACTAAAGCTACAGGGAGATGCCCGCCTTGCTTAGTTCATGACAAAGATCAGACAGATGACAACCCATGACAAGGAACAGCTTCAGAAAGAAAAAGTCATCAAACTCAACTGCACCGTGCTTGGTATTGCTGGATTCATTAACCAAACCCTGATGAGCCTATGGGCATTATCACAGAAAGAGAAGGGAGCCCAACAGAGCACCCTCGCTGTTAGCACACAGTGCAATGAACTGAGAGGAAAGAAGGCAGTGGAGAATTTTGGAGAGAAGATCGTCAAGGTGTTGAATTAGTAGGTTACTTAGATGTATTTTGTAAAACACTTGGTGTGCTCCTCAGCACAAAAACAACTTATACATTATGAGTGTAAAACTATAAAATTAAATAGAGGTGATTTCCCTTTTCAAAGTAGGTAGCATGATAAGTAAGAAAGACTGAGAGAATTTAAAAAAGGAAAGAAATTTCTGAAGGAAACCACTGAACTGCCAGCATTTCTGTTATATTATCACACCATCTTGACAATAAAGTCTACAATCACCGGGAGGTGAGGAACTCTCTGCAACAAAGAAAAAAATGATGTATAAAATTTCGTAAGATTTACAGGTCAGTTACTAACCTAAAAGTAACTATATCAACCACAAATGCCACAGGATGCCAATATATTTGGAAATACTGTTGCTGCCAGATGTTTTGAGAGTCAGATACCGAAAGCATCGAGAAATCCTATGCTCAGGGGACACTGACAGCTGTCAAGAAAGTCATCTTCCAAAATCAAATTGCTTGGAGCTCTACCTCTGAGGGTTTTATTTTGTCCTGTTTGAGGAGAAAGAAGAGGGCAGACAAAAGACTCATATCCTAAAGGCAGATTAAAACCAAATGCATATTTTGACTTATTTTATATTCCTCATGGGCAGAACTCAAGGATACTGCTGAGGAAATCTGCGAGACCCAAGGGACAATTTCAGGATGTTTCCTGAGGAGTATGTGGGGCTTGAGTATTGAGGCAGAATATATGAACCTAAAGATATGATTCTGGCATGCCCTCAAGCTACAACTTTAAATGCAAAATGAGAATTTTGCTATCTATTTAGCAGCAGAAGTACCAGTAAAACTGTGGATGAATGAGCTGCAGCATTCAAAGATTCAATCAGCCAATCAAAAAGGCCTTTAATGTGTGATCAGCCACTAGACACACCAACATTAAAAATCTTAAAAACAGAGTAGGCGCTTTCATTAAAGCAGGAGATAGTAATTTCAAGGATTATTGAGAAAAAACAGAAAGACAAAGTTCTCCATAGACCATGCTCTAATAAAAAACTTAATGTGGTAGTGGTAACAGTGGAGATCTGAAACAAAAATTAAAATAATCCTATGCTTGAAAGAGGCAAATTCAGGTGTAGGGAGTTTTACGAATGCCGTAACTATATGATAATGGCATAGTGAAGTGCAGATACGGCACAGAATTCATACTTCATAAATTAACATGCAGAAGGATCTGGTGCCAGCAGGTTAAAAGAATGTCAATCCCTGCTCTTACAGAATTTCACACTGATGTAATTCGAGTCAAGTCCAGACTATGTGATTGGGTTCTTGGCTTGAGTCTTCCCTGGCACTGCAAATTGTTTGTTCATCTACTCCTCTTCCAAACGTAACCAAGGGCTTCTGCTGAGTCATGTAACTCCCCAAAGTGTAAGATGCCTATTGGACTCCTTGTATGGAAGGATCCTGTCAAATCGTGAGGATCACATTACTGACTCCAGGCTCTGCAATCTCTGGACTATGATTATCATTACACAATCTGGGCTAAGACTGACATCTGTCCCAGCCCTACTGTCTTCTCATCTTTTCTCGTTTGTCTGATTGAAGAAATCAATTAAGGTATATCTTGTTACTCAGGGCAGTGAGACTCTTGAATACAAATAATCAAAATATATATAACTAAATTCTCCATATCTGTATTTATTTATTTGATTTTCCTTGAATAACTTTTCTATGGAACGGAAGTTTTGGTGGAAAAAAAATTCCATCTTTTAAGAACTACTGAAAAATTTAGTTCTTTAGCAAACGAAAACTGATTTAATTCTCTGCAAAATTTTTTTGTAAAATGAAACAAAAATTACACTTCCATGTCTCAATTTACACTAAACATCATTTGTCAAAAACTAAAATTTAATGTCAGTAGATCTCTTAAAATGTGCAACCTCACACAACAGGATAAATACCATTTTCTGTGGAATATCAAAAGCAGTTCTTAGCAGTCAAGAGTTTGCAAGCTATGTCTTACTCATTGGAAAGCTTATTGGCTTTGTTAAGAACCAAGTAAAAAACAGTGTTTCTTGTCAAAAACAAGACAAGATACAAGAATGGTTAGGAGTCAAAGTCCATTATTGATGAGACATATTAGCATGTCACCTGAAAATTTGGGAAAATGTCCCATATGTTGGAAGGGACAATATGTAGTGGAAGCCAGAGAAGTACATCCTGTTCTATTCAGCAGTGCATCTCAATTCTCACCCTTCTGCTGTCTCATCGTGTGACTTATATTCATTTTCATACCCTGCAATTCTAAACAAATACTGTTTCACTTCCTTGCTGCTGCCCATCTTGTGATTGACTGATCACAGAGAACCTGGCAGTCCCTGCACATTCTGGTAGATCAGGAATAATTCTAAGAGAGGTAAAGCATGAATAAAAATTTTAAAAAATCTTTGGACAAATGCCTGCTAATGAAATATGTTATCAATTTGCAACTATGGATTTACTAGATATTACTCATGGAACAGGAATAAGCATCATCTCTACATTAGACTTAAAATTTGCAATTGCTTTTATTCTCTTCAAGAAGAATCTTTGTTTTATCAGCTGACAAAACTTTACCAGCTAGGCAAATCTTTATCTTGACTTCTAAATTACTGTCCATGTGTCACAGCTGCTATTTTTACTAAATGACCAAGCAGTACATCCCATAAGGGATCATCTAAGTCTGACAGAAGCAGGGCTAATTTTACACTAAACTACGTCCATTGTTAGATGTCACACCTGCTGGTTCATTCTGGCAAGAGTTTGCTCAAAAACAGAGCCTCCATTTCCCGTTGCCAGTCTTCCTCCATAGCATATGGTGATGTAAAATCTCTCTCCATATTGTCAGACATGCTGTGTCAGGGAACATATAACACCACTGAGTGAGAGAGTGAAGATAATGTCAGGAACATGGGAATGCAGAAAGGAACACACTTAGTGCAAGCAAAATCTTTTATGAAAGAATGAACAAAGGAAATTGCATGACAAAGATCAAAGATGCTATAATGATTTTTTGGATTTCCTTCAGCAGTTCTTCATAGTAAACAAGGTCTGCATTCCAATTAAAGCTCAGAAGCAGCTAAAAACTTCAGATGATTTAAAAAATATGGCAGCAGAGATACTTCTCTGATGACGCAGATAAACCCAAGGTATTCCTACCCTCTCAGATAGTATACCCTTTCTAAAGATCTCTAAATTAGACAGCAGCAAGGCAGTTACGGTAATTTCCCCACACCTTCTTTCTGTCATGTACCTCATTTCACTCTCCTCTCGTTCTTGCTGGGCATCTAAGTTCTTCTTAAGCAAAGATCAGAAAATCTGAAAATTGGCCTCTGAAGGCGAATAACTATGTCAAAAGGACATTCAGGTTTATATTTAGGACTTCAAAATATAAAGATCTCAAAGCCCTTCCTAGCACAAAATATAGTAATATAGTATAATAGATTGAGAATATAGTATTTTCAGACTCTGAGGGAAAAAAGAACTATAGTCATGCAGTAAGCCAGTGGCACCATCAGATTGGGATTTTTGCCTTGTGGCATTTTTGTTTCCCATTTGCCTAGGTAAAATTTCCAGTTAAACTAAAATGCACACAGGAGTGTTTGACCAGATAACACTGGACACATCTTACACAGTAATAAGGCTTTTTCCACCCTTCCTTTTCAGAATAATTGTACTGTGCTAACAAGATCTGATCAGTATCAGTGAAGCATGTCTGTGTGATGTAGCACACATCATGTTTCCTAAAATCTTTGATAATAAGTGAATCGCAGATTTATAGCATTCAATAATAAGTAAAGTATCATAAGGAAAGATATATATTGTATTATAAAATAAAAGAATGCTAAAAAGCTGGTGAATAGTCTCAAACAGTGAAAGGATGGCTGCACTTTAATCTATTTTAAAGGATATTATCAACACAGTTAAGAACTTACATACTGAAATAAATATATTTATGATTTCTTAAAAATAAATTTTACTTTACTTTAAAGTTTTCCTCATGTGTTCTGCCCAACCCCCTCCTGTCTACTATAACCCTAATCAAAGCAACAATACAGCACGGGTGCTTGTTTGGTGGCACTTCAAGAACCACATATGGAGTCATATGACAACAGTCTCCTATAATTCATGAGGTTGTGTTTCCTGGCATACGCAAATACCCCAGAAGGTTCTAGGTACTCAGTAGAAAATCCAAAGACCCAGAAAAACTGTCTTGTAAGTTGCTTCTGACTTCCAGACTGGGGGCTGAACTACTCTGCTGGACCTTCACTGACCTTGATAAAATCTGAAGATCTCTGGTTCTAATTCAATAGGTGCTCCTAGCCTAGGCAAGAAGTAGGTTGGCTGCCCCTGCTTCCAGTTTTAGAAGTGTAAGCCACATAATATTTACATTAGTTACTACTAATGTTACTACTGACCTGATTAAAGGTATGCACATATTAAATATGCTAGGGGTCTCATGGAATAATCAGATAATGGATCCACTGTATTTGATTTTTTCCATCTTTTTCCTGTTTTTACATCAAAATGCATCAAAAGCAAAACCACTGCCATACAAAATGCAAGGGCTTTCATTCTAGAGGGTTTTATACTAAATTGCATTCCACTTTATATGTTGAAACTATATTGTGGGCTGTTGTATACTTCAATGAGCACCTCCTTCTACATACTACAATACCTTCAGTTTACATGAAATGTGTAAGATCTAGGCCAGAACATTACTTCTTCTCTCAATCTGGGGGAAATATTCCAAGTTGGTGAACACGTTTATTCCTTGAATTGTAAAAGGAGCTAATCAATCAGGATATAAAAAGAAAATAAATTATAACAAATAAAGGGTTTAAAAATCAAAATTTTTAGTGTTGAAGTAATTAGAAAAGAACATGAATTACATATCAAACTGTCTCTGTGATTAGTATGAGCTGATAGTCTTCTGCTATTGTTGTTTTAATATTAATTTGAGACCTTGCCCAATAACATCCACACAAACTAGCTAAGAGTCAAAATGGCAATCAAATTGGGGGACCTTTCCTGAAAAATGGTACTAACAACTTCCCAGCATCAAATGAGCTTCTCAATCCTGCAGCTGTTTTAAAAAGCTTCCTCCCAAAGGCACATTTAGAACTAAATTAAATGCAACTTTGACTTAATTAACGTTTTAAATGATAATGAATACAATGTAGATTCATAGAAGGCATTTACATTACGTTATAAAACTGATAAAAATTTAATAACTTTTTGTTAATAAGTTATGTCTCTCCAGACCCATAAAGCCTAAGGCAGTCGATGCTGTAGTCTAGGGTCTAATCCAGGTTCCTAATGCAGGTGGTATAAGGAGGCAGGAGACTGACTTGACACTTGACATTTGCTCTAAGCCTGCTCTGGATCAAGCCACTGCTTGTTCATAAATACTTTACTTCATATAGTAAAGGTCAGAATTTGGGCTCAAGGCAGGGCTATGACAGAAATGCTCAAGCTGAAACCGAGCCAGCTCTGGCATCTGTCGCTTGAAATAGCTCGGAAGCAGTAGAGAAGGAGACCTAACCGGCCAGCATCTGTCCCACACCAAGGAGGTAACAGGAAGAATCTGCTGCCTGGTGGTAAGAAACTGTCATGGTGAGTTTCATGACAACCAGCCACACTCAGGAACTAAAAATGCAAACATAATTTCCATGTCACCTTGCATAAGACCCTCTGCTAAATTCACTCCACAGGATACAGACAGCATCTTTCCTAGCTTGTCCCCATAAAAGCAAGCCACTCACTAGTTCCTTCCTGTGACCCTGGAAAGAATCACTACTCAACATAAAGGCCTAAAGGAATTAAATGCAGACTTCTTGATCTTTCCTTCCCCCACCACCCCAATTCTTCAAAGGTTTCACCGCTAAACTCAGCAGTGCCTCCATCCCACAGCAATGTGAGAGTTCATCTTCCTGTTACAGACATGACAAACTGGGCAGAGCTCACTCTCGTCAGCAGAGGGGTATATGCTGCATCATAAAACTCATCTGAAAGAGTGCATGCCTCATTATTTATATCATCTAGCAATAAGCAAGATTGTCTCATTTCTACCATTTTGCCTTCTGAAAACAGCTTGGTTTGGAGGGGTTGTTCTGGGTTTTTTTCTACTACTGCATTTCTACATCTCAGTATTCACCTATATGCTCATACTATGCCCAAAAGTAGCTTAAATAATTTAGCAGCACTCAGGTTCTATTAAAGTATATAACAGTAAAAGGGAATCATTTTTTGTCTTAGAGCCAAACTACACAGTTGAAGTCACCTATTGCAAAATATCTATTGTTTCACGTCACTTTCTTCCCCCTCCCCTTTAGATACCTGGGAGTCTCACGAGGGCATATACCAGTCCATTCTGATCACTGCTTCTATCTCTATGTTTTCAATACAGAGAGAAGTACAGTTGGATCAAGGAAGGGATCCCCTGGAGGGCTGCACATCAAGAGGGCAAGAAAGGCAGACAAAGGGCTGGCTCAGTGAAACCACTGTTGCAGCAAGAAGTTCTTGAGTGCAGTTAAGACTGCGATTGCATTTATTGAGCCAATTCATCCTATCTTCTTCAGCGGAAACACCAGCATGCATCTTTGTATGATTGCAACAAGGAGAAGAAGATGGAAAGAAAGCAGGTTATGCAAAATTGCAGATAGAAATTAAGTCTGAAAGTAGAAGAGTAATTTTCAGTCCCAGGAAAGCAGATCTCATCATGTCTGGCTTCTGATTGGCCAGTACCAGGCTATGGAGCTGGCTGCAGATATGGAGATCTCCAGCATGTACAAGCTTTGACTTCATGACAGCGGCTAAACCGTAAGAACCTCTACAGAAAAGCACAGGATTCTCCCACAGTGGTATTTTTTTCAATTGCTCCGTTATCTGGTTTTATACTTTAAAACTCCACTGTCCAGTTTCAGCAATACCAGCTTTCTTGGCAGCAGTTCATTCTGAGAACATGGCTAAAGAAGGTGATTCCCTTCATTCCCCAGTAGCAACAGACACTATGTTAAGATGTATATGCTTGATTTGTTTTTCAGTTGTATTGGACTTCTATCTAAACTGAGTTATCTAAAATAGTATTTTTTCCTAAAAAACTGGCAAAAATAAACACAGGTATCCATTATTTTCAGTACTTTGAAAGGGGAAACATAGTCCTGTAGAGGTATTTAGAAGAAACATCATAGTCATGTCAGTTCTCAGGAATATAACACTGAAAAGTATGGAAACTAATATAACTGAAGTAAAAATCTGTCATCCTAGAAGGACAGTATTTGGAAGCAGTTTTACATAAATCAATATTTCATTCACAGGCTTATTATTTATATCACCCATGCCTTTGAATTACTAATTTATTGGTAATTTATTATTACCATTAATAATGTGTCATTCTAACATTCCGCTTTTATTAATCTCATTATTAAAAAAAAAGAGAGAGTTATACAACATGGTGCTCTCTCATTGTCCAGTATACAGAGGTGGGGTCACTCCATAGAAATGAGCTGTAAAAAACACAACAATCTGATTATAATCACTTGTTTAGGACCTTACGCCTTTTAGACAGGAGAGCATCTGTCTTTCCTTTCCCAATTGTTTTCATTTCCAAGACACAACTGTTTATTTATTCCCTCAATCTCTTCTCACTCAAAACATTAAAGGCATGCTACTGGCTTTTCGTACGGGACAAAGATGAGACAGTGTGACCACAGAGAGATCAGTGGGTTATAATAAAGAGAAAGGATTTATGCAGCATATGCAAAAATAAGATTTTCAAAGCAAACAGGTCTACTTCCCTCCTGTGGCCACTGAAGAGGTCTCACAGCTCAGAAAAGGTGTGTAGTGGGAGAGAGCAATGGTACTACCCCACCTTGCCAGAATCAGAGGATTATAAATAAAAGGTAAATGTGATTATATTCATAGCTGGATTGAGCATCTCATAGTCTCTAGCTACCACAAGGTGGTATGCACATCCTGTAGAAGGAAAACCATTGTTGCTAAAGGGTGAACAGAAGATTCTAGCACTGGAGGTTGTTTCCTGACAAGTGACATACCTGCCCTTCCTGCACCTCTGCTCATGCATGACAGCAAGTAGTTCTTGTCTTGGCTACTACGGCAGGGCTAGAGAAGTAGTAGGTTAGAAAAGCAGAGAATACATCCTTTGTAGAAAGCAGAGGACACTCTCTTGCATTCTAGGAGAAATAAAGAGTATGCTGGCCTTTCAGTCAGTAATTCAGGAATCTGGGACTTAATAATTGTCAACTCATTTAGAAAGCCCAAGCATAGTTTTACAATTGATGAGTTTTAGATACACTGACCAACATCTGTGTGTGTTATGCATCCATCTCTCTGGATAAATCAGTAAGTTATACATCATTTCCACTCTCAGTATAGAATTTGGCTTTTTCAGTTGTAAAGACACACAGGCAGAGTCTAAAGTAACACAGGTCAATGATGAAGCTGGAGTTTTTCTTGGCCTAACTTGCTAAGGCCACATTGCCAGATGTAGTTTCAGCACAGTTTACCAATCTTACCCAAAATGTTCACCTAATCTTGCAGAATGGTATTTTAGGTCCTTTGAGAAAGAGTCAGCTGCTAACTTGTCTGTGCAGCATAAAACACGTGCTGGCACTAGAAGACTATACGGAACATACGGCTTTAAACCGAGTCTGGCACACAGGTAAATACATGCTTTGCCTACATTCAGTAGTTAAGCTTTCTCCTATTTGCTTTAGCATGGTCTTTCCACATAAGATGTCTGAGAGTCTGGGCTGAATCCTGCATTCAAAATATAGTAATAATTAATCTTGTCCTTTGTCTCCTGAGATCCCTGATATTCACCAAAGCAAAAGTCTTCCCATAAAGCTTCCCCGAACTACCAGAGCATGTCAAAGCATGTTTTCTTACAAGCTGAATTAGATATGTCTGGGCCTAATATCAAGAATATCCTTGGAAATTTAGATTCCCATGGCAAGGGGTGCAGGGACAACTTTAGGAAGGATTTTCTTTAGGAACATGAACTTTTCATGTTCCTGAGAAGCACAGCCATATGGTGATGGAGAAACACAGGAATTAAATGGTTCAGGTTAAGATTCTGCCTGTATCAATTAATCATTTGAATGGCACCCCCCAAGACTTGGCACAGACCTAAGCAGAAACATCACACTTGTTAATAACATAATTTCATTGTATAAACCACCCCAGGTTTTTCAGTGGCTAAGTGCCTCTCTGCACTCTAATTGACTGGAGTCTACCGTGCAAAAAGTAGTTGGACCATTTGCTGTTCATGCAGCAATCTACCAAATACAGCTAAACCTGAAAAAATGCAGACACAAAAAAAGACTTAAAATTCTCTTTCCTTACATTTAGAAAAATTATAAGCATTTTTTTCCAGAAAACAGCCTATAAAGTCAAAAGCTCTTTTAATGTAATTATACTTAATCAAAATATGATTTTCATTTGCTGAAAGTAGAAACATCAATATAATAACAGAGACTCAGTCACTATGGAAAATACACTGCAAGTGTTGCTTTCTCTGCAGATTATACAATTACTAGACTAAATCCTGTGTACATCACTGAATATGTAAATTGATATCTTCTACTCAACATCTGATTTGTAGAAACAGCACTAATTCTTACAAAAACTACTCATTGTTTCTAGAAGCTTCATAGAGTGATCTGTGATTTTATTTACCTTGGAAAAAAAGCCTGCTTTTACAATAAAAAAACAAAACAAAAAAAAAAAAAAAAACAAACAAAAAAAAAAAAAAAAAANAAAACAAAAAAAAACACAAAAAAAAAAAAAACCAAAAAAAACAAAAAAAAGAAAGAAAGAAAGAAAGAAAGAGGTGCATTAAGCAATTGTAGAAGCAAACCAACTCAACTGGGGCACCACGACCAAAGCAAGCCCTGTAATAGTATAATGACCTTTAATGAGTGTCTGGGGAAACAATACAGTCATAGCATAAAAGACAAAGGGCAAAACCCATCATGGCTCCACTGACACTAATTCAAAATGATTTTGAGAACAACTAAAGAATGTAAGAGAGGTAATCTGATCCACCAATCTGACCTCACTTTGATTCTGGGGCCCTGCTGCTGCCATTTCTGATTGTCAAACACTCTACATTTCACATCTGCTCATACTTAATGAAAAGCTGACTCTCCCCACCATTCTTTGAGCTAACTAGCTCTGTCAAGATGGGCATCATACAACTCCTGTGCACTGCAAAGAAAACACACTGATTTCTATTGAAGCCCTGCCAGTGCAATGTTGCGTGTATATATATATTTTAATTGGAAAAGAAAGGCTTATGCTGCTTTGCAAAGAGTGTGAATTGGTATTGATTTTCGTACTTATTATTAACAGTCAAAGGTGACTAGTCTCACAAGGGGAAGACTCAGATCTCTTCTGATTTGATGGAGTGATGAAGGGGGGAAAAGGCCCTTGAAGGATAGGATGCTAAAAATCCTCAGAGCTGTCAATATCACTTATCCTTCAAATGTAACATAGCTCTAACATGTTTCCCAAAAAGCACTGGCTTTTGTTGGAAATAATACCATTATTGTGGAGGGTTTTGGCTCAGCAGGCAACACAATCAAAAATGTTTACTTTATCTGCCTCCGTAGTCTTAAGTGGACTTGAAAGTGATGGTAAACCTACAAATTAGTTTTTCTTTCCTTGCCAAACAGTGCTAATGGCAGAAATTCTACCCACTTGCAGGGGACATATTAATTTATCCTAATCTGGTTGCTGCTAACACCAGTGCCAGGACGCAGCTCTGTACTCTCTACACCAGTCTGTATTCATACAAACTCTAGCAGGCACTGTGTTACTGAGGCTGTTACAATGCTTAAAAAACTGCCTGCAGCAATTCTCAATTACAGGAAGGTTTCTTGTTCACTTTTCTTAACAAAATATGTTTTGCTACATTTTACCCTGATAAAAGTCTCTTTAAAGGATAAAACCTCCTGTGATTTAGAACAGGACTTAAAACCAGGAACCATCCATCTTATGGTGATACATGAATTTCAAGCAAGTAGATAACTAGGATTTCTGAGTGCTTATACACCAATAGAGAGAGATGAACTTTGGTAAAATCTCCAAGAAATCGTATTTTTAATTAACACAGTCTTCAGACAAAAAAAATATAACAGTTATATGATTGTTATATTTGTGATTGGAAAAACAGCTCATAAGTCAAAATAGTTAAAGCAAAGTCATTCACCACTTGGACTACATACTGCAATACATATGGTACCAAAAGACAACCGGGTGCTTAATCTGCTACCTACATCACACTCTTCATAGTGGAAGGCACTTTCACCCATAATGACTTGCCTTGTAAAACGGACATGCTTCCTGATCAAAACCCTGATGTATTCTCATAGATGTACCTGAATAATTTTATAGCTTTTCTTTGCCATTTGGGTAGGGAAAGGAAAACAGTTCCCGTCCCAAGACATAGCTTTGCCTGTTAAGAATGACTAAAGAGGACAAGAAAATGAAACAAACAAACAAACAAACAAAAAAAGGGCCATTTAACCATCTTCCTCAGTTGTTGACATCACACTGATAATCCAAGCTTTGGAATCCCTACAAATTGTCTGAAGAATTAATGGCCATGCAGAATTGTTCCAGGTTCTCTGTCTTCTCCCTCTCAACTCTGATCTTTCAAAAAAGCTTTCAGGGCATGTTCCAGAGTGTTACTGTCCCATGGAACATATTCTACATTTAATTTCAAAATGTTTGTACCAGAGATTTGCATCAGACTAGTTTTCCTAAAAAGCACTACAAAAAGTACAAACATTTCTGTGGTTTCAATTTTAGATGGAAGATCCTGCCTTACTGAGAATGAAGGGTTACAAACAAAACTAAAGATAGAAGTAGCAGCATAGAATAGAATTCCAGCTACTACAGTTCAGCTACTACATCACATCCTGTATATTTATCCACTGCCCATTGCGTGGTGCTTCAGTGTCAGCATTATTAAAGCTACCCACATGGCACCAGTCACAAATTTAGACACACGCCTGGTCCTCCACTGAAGCACTTATTGTTTAATTAATGACAATTTGTGCTGTATGAATTAAATAGGTGTCACCACACTGCACTACTAAGGTTCTGCAGGCTATTGCAAGAGGGTGCTTCATAAAGAGCACACGAAGCAAAATAATGACTCACATTTTTTTGCATTAAAATAAAAAAACAGAAATATAAATACAGAGCTGTAATCAAATTTGGAGCTGATTTTTTAAAAAAGCATAAGCCCAATAAAACTCACAGAACTACAATGCACGACACAAGACGGGGATGATACCACAGACACCACAGACATGGAACAGCATGTGTTGGGTGTTAAAACTTACAGGCACGTAAACTGGTGGAGCAATCATTAACAGAGACAGAAGAAAGTGGGAAGGCTCTCTCAAGGGTGTCCATGTTACTATGTACACTGCCTGACATGCAAGAGCAGTCACGCTCAGAGTGTCCGCAATCAAAACAACATGCCAGTCTCATTCTCTTGTAGATGGACATCTTGGCTATAACCATGTGTTGGATGGGAGGAGAGGAAGAGCAGCAGGTTAACGGCAAGGTTATAGATATAACAAGGCAGCTGGAAGGCAATTTAAGGGATTTAATACAGGCCTTAGTTAATGTTAACAGTCTTGACCCAGGAAAAAAAAATGCAATGAGATTATTGATAACACTTTGGCTGTACATTAAAAGTAGGGCAAAAGATGAATTGCTCTTTATTTCTTTTCAGTCTTAGAGGATGACCGCAGTCATGGGGAAGAATTACTGTTTACAGTCAAGTGTTTGGATCAAAATAGAACACAGTAAAAGCACAGAATCCTAAGAATATGCTTTTCTCTTGGCACAATTAATACCATTGGGATCAAATGACAACAACAATTGCTAGTCCATTAGATAGTTCTAGTCCATTAGATATTTTTGGCCTATCCTGTTTCCTGTAAAAATCAGATATTCAATTATATATAAATATATATATGTATGTATACACACACAAAAACACACATACACATATATTCTTACATACACACGCTCATACACACATATGCATTAAACATATACACACATATATATACACATATATAAATATATTTATTCTTAAAGATGTTATAATAATTTCTCTGTATTAAACTGTGCCAAGGAACTCCTTTACTGCATTTAATCACACATTATTAAAGAGTTACAAGATATTAATAAAATTTTCAAAAAAATTATTTTGCTTATATTATATCTTCAGGAATTCAAATTAACTCTTGACAGAATACCAAAATTTGCCCATATAAGAGACAAAATTAATAATGGTAAATATGCTCAACATTAAGATCAGTTCACAAATAAGGCATCACCAAAAGCACACAGAGCATTGGTCCACTGAAACATGCTAAACCAATCATTGGCATATTTTGTGCTCTGGATTCAAAAGTCAATCAAGAACAAAATAACTGAATGTAGAATTACATGTTAATTCCAAAATAAGTGCCAGGTTAGACAGAACATTTTTATCTTTCAGTCATCCGAATATCCTTGTTATGTGTTTCCAGAAATATACAGCATCCTATTTTATAAATGCATGTATCATTACCATCCTGGAATTTTTATGTCATCTGAATCAGGTATGTTTATGTCTCAAGAAATCCAAAGGCCATTTAGATTGTTTCACATGTTGCACTGAAGCAACTTTTGGTAATGGTTTAGATTGAACTGACTCAATTATACTAAAAACAAAACAACACTGACAGGCAAAAACAAAACCTTAAAAGTGAATGCAGAAAAAAGGTAATGTTTCTCCAGCCTGTACCTTCAGTTTAGGATGTCTTTTTGCATTATGGTAATGACATTAAATTTAAAAGAATTTTTTTTTCCTGTTTCTTAATCCCACAGTCACCAGGAAAGAGGGATTGAAATCACTCAAATGGGTCAAGTCCTGTTCTAAGGCCTTGATGGCTTGCCATACAGTATACTTGTCAAGCAAGGGTAACATTATGATTGTGGAAAACAGGCATTGAGGGAGATGAATGAGTGACCTCTTCAGCAGCGACTCCATTCCTCTAAAACTTTGCTCACATGACTAATGCCATGTTCTTTTAGCATCCTAGTAGAGTTATCTTACAGCTGTTCAGAAATTCATCATGCAGCATCAGGCTTGTTCATTGCATGGTACACCATTTCTCAGAGCTTGGCTTTTAGTAAGTAGGTTTCCACTGCAGCTTTGGATGCATACACATTCAAACTACACAGAAAATTCAAAACAGCATTTTCCCACGTTTTCCCTCTGTCTAACTCTTCCCAACACATTCTTTAAAGTTGAAAAGTTGGACAGCAAAAGAAAAGTGAAATAAGTTACCAAAAGTGTGACAGTATTTCCAGTATGCCTACTTTCTTATTTTTTTAAGGAAATGAAAGAAAAATAAAGGGCATTTGTGAGACACAATAATAGTAGGTGAGGTAAAAAGCAGGCCCATTTCACTGTTATTATAGCTGTTTTGAAGGACTTTTTCTAATCAAACACTGTAGCAAAACACACTGCTCAGAAATTCTCAACTGCTATGTCATTGGTTAGTAACAGTCCCTGGTTTTCATTTACTTCTGGCCATATCTTGTCAACAGTCAATAATTAGATAGGACATATTTATGAAAATTAAACAGAAATCATCCTTAAGGGCAAAGAAGGCTGGTAAGGAAACTTTTTGAATCATTTTCATCAGACTTAAACCAATAAAGTTGGAAATTTAAGGCCTTCTCTTCAATAGGGGAAGGACATGATGGCGTTTCTCCAAAGCAATGCCCTTCAGGGACTGTTTTTAACTATTATTGTCAGTTGTTCTGGAGATCATGCATCATTTGAATATTCCACATCATTTACATGCAGGAAACAGGCTTGGACCTGGAAATATAAGTAGCAGAAAGGACTTGCTATAAGGGTTTCAACCAGTATATAAGCAACTGCATATCAGAGCAATAACTTTTGGAAAGAAAACATGCTGTTACTCTTCATTCCTTTATACAGTCAATTACATTCATACCAAATACAATACTTATTTTAAATAAAACAAAACACACATTATTAGTAGGGATGACTAGTGACAAGATCAAAGACAGGACAGAAATGATTTTAAATGGTTCAGCCACACACATAGCATTTTTTAGAAAACTTCCATAAACATTAACAGAAAATGGGAATCATCAGAGAGACAGGGGGACCTTAAGAAAAGCCTCTGGGTGAGTGTTAAATTTATTTGACACCTGTAGAACCTGCATAAGAATCAACTCATTTCTATTCCTAGATGTGTTATAAATGTTAAATAGAATTGTTATTTGATACAGGTGAAAATGTAAGTTGGGACATAAAGGAAACTACTTCCCTATTTTCAATTGTATAATAAATAGAAAAAAAAAGAGAACAGATCCTTCTAATTAATATGATGACAATCACACAGCATTTGTAAACTAACCAGTAAAAATATCAGGGGAAGTTTTGATAGACATGAAGATAAGACTGCTTAAATAATTTACAAAACAAGGCATATATGAACTACTCATTAAGAGAAAAAGGAGAGCAAAATTTCTATCAATTACTTATAAAGTAAATAAATACTTTTAGAAATATTTAGATGTATTTTTTCTCAGAAGGCAGTAGCCTTCCATTCTATAAAAGAAAGAATAGTTCCCTAGATGTCTAAACTTCTCACAATACCTTACTTTCTGATCTCAAAAAGTCAAAAAGTCCAGTTAAAATGTGTAGATTGTCTGGATCTGAAGTGTTACTTAGAGTTAACAAACAGTAATGGGAAATATTTCCAGCTGCAAAAATAAGCAAAGGAAACTGCAGATTATTCTCTACCTAAAATGTCAAGGAACAGCTTCTTTTTCTTTATCCTCTTTCTTTTTTTTTTTTTTTTTT